>WSXT02089548.1:0-11756 GCA_011762715.2 Neuroterus valhalla
AAATCGGCTACGTAGTTTATGGACGACCCCTATTTTGTTTTATGAATTATATCAATAATCTGAAGATGTTACCCGAGTCACGAAAGATTTACCACTAGTTCTACAGTTTGATTTGGATAATATGAAAGAAGAAAAAATGCTGTTATCAGTGGATGCAAAGTTGCAGGCTTATATCCTTTTGATCCTTCTGCCGTTGACTATGATATATTTAATAAAAGAAAAAATCTACAACAACAGTTGCTGAAGGAAAAACGCAAAAGAAATTAGGTGGAGATAAACAAAAACATTTATCAATCTTCCAAACAATTTATCAAAGGATATTTTGGAGGAATTTAAAATTGCTTGGTTTAATCAGACATGGCCTGAGGATTTACAAATGAGAGTCTTGTACACGCCTTATTATATTCAAAGTTTTCACGATATACATTTAACATTCTCATAGATAATCATTTTGTTGAATTAATGAATCTTGAGGGTCAACCGTTTTCCAAATTTTTTCTGCTGGTTTTCTTGTTAGTAGATGTTCATATCGATATCTTTATTTTAATAATTTTTTAAGTACAATTTTTATTGTTTGGTATACATAGGTTTTTATGACATAAAAAATCATCTGTCAAAGAAGTGACGTTTATTAATTTAACTATTAATAGAAAAAGACAAGAACAAACCAAAAATAATTTGATTAATTATCAAGCCTCTGCTTCAAATGATAAAACTAAGGATCATATAAATTTTAACGATAATAGTTCTAATGAAGAGTTTTCTGCTCTTACAAATAATCCGATTTTCAACAAAGCAGCCTCTCCTGGAATAATATACAAAATTATAGCAGAAAATGGACCTTTAGAAATCGTCTCTCAAACTCAGTCAGGTATTGATGAAAGTAGTGATTCAAATTTACTAAATTAGGCTGATGTTTTTAAAACATAAGATTGGTGATGAAATAATATTTGATTCGAATGTCTTTGTCGCTGATAATTTAACAGGTTTGTAAACAAATTAGAAAACAATATTTTATACCTAATTGGTATTTAAGGAAATAAATAAAAAAATTTTTCTTCAGATTCTCTTGACAAGAAGAAAACAATTACTATAAGAGAAAAAACTGTTAACTGATGAATGGGAAAAACTTCTAGATAAAATGAAAGCAATACAATGAAGTTTCAGAGAAGAAATGAGATAGTTGAATTGTAAATTTAATTTTATGTAAATCTTGTTTTTATGTCTTTATTATTATTAATCCAAAGATTCGAAACTGTTCTTGCCATACTTATTTTGTAAGTGAATGTTTATTTATTGCTTGTTAATTCGTATAATTTTTAACTCTAACTGTATTATCACTCAGTAATAATATATCATAATTTTCGATACCATGAATAAATAAATTGATAATTGAAAAAACAAATTTAGCCTAAATGTTTCAGTCGATTTTTCGTTCCATAAATACGGCCATAAGTACTTATCTTCTTTTTTATTTAATTTATTATTATTTTCAAGCAGAATTCACTTGGTAATAATTATTTTTGGTTCAGAAGATATCAGGTAAACGATTAATTTGAAAAAGTGAGATTTTTCAAATCTACTTTCTTTTCAATAATATAAAATATACAACTCCTATCTAAAAGCTGTTCCATAATATGTCCCTTAACCTTATCACTCAAACTTCTAAAATAATAGAACCCAAAGTAGAAAACCCAAATGCAACGGATCTGGATTAAAGGAAATTTGTTTATTTCCTCTAATTCAAAATTTTTTTCCTAAATCTAAAATTCAATCAGAGATAGAAAACAAGTAAATTCACAGAAATGGGTTTGAATTTTTTGCATTTATTTACAAATGTTCGATATCCATTGATGTATTTGGTAACAAAATTGTATTGCACATATACAGAATAATCGTTAGACCTCCAGCCAAAATCAATAACTAACAATGCCTCCGTGTAATAAAAACAATACCGATACAATTGGATTCAATGTGAAGTCGCATCGTATCATATATATTTTTATACATATATATATTTATATCAGTCATAAAATTCACATATAATATATTCGCCATTATTAATCATAGTCTTAATAATTATTATATTCCGAACAAACAAAAAGAATTGATCCGTTAACGAAAAATTGGAAACGAGCATATTAAATAACGTACACATAGTAGAATTTTAGGCCGAACTCGCTGAACTCAGTCACTCATCAATTAGAATTTGCTGACATTTCAATTTTATGGAAGAATTCCATTGACATTGTGTAATCTAAATCTACATTCTCTGGTCTTTTCAAAGCTCTGTTTTCTTTTTTCTCTATACCGGCACGGATTTACGGAGGACATTAATCTTCTACAAATTTCCTTCTGATTTTCTCAGAAAGAAATAGAAAATACAAAAATAACTGTATTTTAGAGAATTAATTTAAGTATTACGACTTTGGGCTAAGAGTTCTATTTTGTTTAAGGGGAACGTTATTTTTAAATTAGAAGCCATAAGTACTTCATCGAAACTGGCCTATATTTTTTGTAGTTTTTGAACTACTAATGAATTTAAATTTTAATGTGCCTCTAAAACTCAGAATATTCAGGTTCTTTATGTGGTCTTACTTCAGTCCCTGCTCGGATGATATTAGAAAATTAATTCATAACAATGAGAGTATTAATAATTGTAACCCCCCTAAATGATAACTTATTTCCGTATTTACAATCACGCCCTGAATCTAGAACAAGTGCGAAGCATACACATAATTTTATCAGAGCCGAGTATATTTTTAATAGTTCAAAACGTAAATACAAACAATTTATTTTTTTTGTTATACACGTTAACTTAAATAATTAACAAATCAGAAAATTTCAAAATCATTAAGTCGGCGACTCTTATTACTGCACATCGAGCTTAAAATATTTTCCTTTACAGATTAAATAAACAACGAGACGACAATTATGCAGTTTTTATATGATTTCCAGAAGACTTTCTCTATCAGAGCTTCGTAAAAACAGATTTAATGATATTAATGAGCGGAGAATAAAATCCTCCAAACAATCGCAAGTTCTCAAGAGTGTCTCTAAAAATTCGAGTAACGCGCGCATTGAATCATTCCGATTTTTCAATCATCACTTGGATATCTAGCTTAATTTTATTTTATACAATATCGTCAATCCGCGAGCGTGGGTCGCACAGAAAATACGACATTTACTCAGTAAGGTGCAACGTATAATGTACATTATTAAGTTCCTGCTCTAACGTCGATTTCAAAATGTACTTTCTTATGCACTACATAAGCTCTCTTTATATTTATGATCCTAAGAAAAATCTTGTGTCACATAATTTAGTCTCTGTTCAACGAGTTCTCTTTTTTATAATAATTTACTTGAGAATCTTAAAAGGTTCTCTTATGAAATTTAAAAATAATATTTTAAAAAGGAACTAAAAATATCTTAGGAATGTAATTGAAAGAACTGAAAATATCACAGATTATTACTACCTAAGGAGCTTAGTAATATTTTTCCCTCAATGTAAATATAAATAAGTTAGAAATAATAAATAAAACTGGGAATGAAAAATTGAGATCGAGATACATTTCTAGCCGTATAAACGTTGCGAAGCCCATTCTCAGATTGATCAGACATATTAGTTTTGCGGAATGGTTTTTAGGTCCGATAATACTTTCACTTCAGGCTGGTAAAAATAAATCACAAAGGATATTAAGTAAGCTTTCAGAGGTGTTTTCAAGAGCAGACCCGCAAGAGCTCAAGGCGACCCAAGCCGGACGCCCCTAATTAGAATCATGAAACTATTATTAAAATGGATAATAAGAAGCTTTTTCAAAATTGAATACTGCCAATTCAGAAGCAGAGAATTTCAAACTTCTGAAGGTCGTTGAGTTTAAAGGAGAATTTTTAAGCTTCCATTATTTATACTGTTTTCAAATTTCAAGGTTCTCAAATTTTTAGTTCAGAATTTTCTAGAGCAAATTACCATATCTTACATCAGGATGTCCTGTACACATCCTAAGAAAATCGTATAAACTTCGAGTACATTAGCCGACCAAAAACTAAACACTACACCCTTCAACAGTTCTACTAGTTTTTAACGTGACGCATAAACTATACAAATGAGCGCTCGAAATTGGGAAAACGAAACGTGTTTTGGACGGTAGTTGGATCAACGCATGCTTTTTGGAGAAAATCGAAAAAATCGATTCGAAATTCGCAGGATTGAAATCCTTTTTATTATCCGGACTTTTGGAATTCACGAGGAAATGAAATTTCTATTCATTTAAGAAAGAACTTTTAGCGTTGTACGTAGAAAGAGAAAATAACGCTTTTTGCGCATCATAACACTTGAATACCTAATGAGCTAAGATTTCCAATATGTATTCAGTATCAACCATTCTATCAGGTTTCCTCTTCATTGAAAGAATTCTTCAGTCATTGTCGTGATGAGTTATCTCATTTTCTTTACTTGACTAGTACTCGTATTCCAAATTTCGTACAGATCTGAAAGCAGTATCAAATGAAATTTCTGTCTCATCATTCAGGTGTTCTTGAGTTATCCTTTAAATCAGGGGTGTCCAACACAAGGTTGACGCGATTCTCCTTTCTCCCCCTTCTCCGAGTGCTTTATCGAGAATTCTCGTTTCGCTGCGGGCTTCGTCTGACTACGCCTGGCCACACCTACTTCCGCGCAATGTTCACACAGCTCGGCCGCCGAAGATCCCTTTTCACATCGCGTTGACCGCATGAACACATCCAAAGTGGTAAGAGATGGGATTGACGAGTGAGTTATTTACACCGTTACTCACGTGTTGGACACCTCTGCTTTAAATTTATATTTCAGAAAATAAAATAAAACCTCGAATTCGAAAAATTTCGGATCATTTCTTATATGAGATTACCGAATTGACAAACAAATCCGTACGTATATCAAATTCACAACTGGAGAGTGATGGTTACTTTAGCCGTTGCGTAACGTTCGCCAAGGCAACGGCAAAAGCTTGCAAGGCGCTGAAGGGATACTGGAAATCTAACGTGTAGGCATTTCCGTCAATTCTTCCAAACTGCATCACCTAAATTTGGATTGAGTATTTTTTTTAAATTCATACCTTAGACTCAAAAGATGTTCGTGTCTGCGTTGAAAAATGTCTCTGATTTGAATAGAACGTAAGATTTTTAGTCAAATCTGCTGCCATAATTTTAAGCACAGACAAGAATGAACTGATCAACATTAATCAATTTCTCGACTTACCTGTTTTCCTCTGAATTCGATCTGGAAATTTTTTGCACTTTCTTGCGTGACTCTTCCACCAAAATCTAGTTGATAAACTTGACTAGATTCGTTCCACATCGGTGCCTTGTTATGCATCACCAGCTCTCGCCGAACTACTTCTGGTTTGTGACCAGCGCCCGCTCCCCTTTGTTTCAGCTAAATCAACCATAAGTATGACATTAAAACAAAAATATAATAAAATATAAATGAGGCATTTACAGGAAGAGTAAAGTCACTTTTTTTTTAAGGATAAAGTGCAAGAGAAAACTGTGATAGAACGAGGAAGACAAATATCATGTTTTGGTAAATTGAAATAAAATATTGTCAGAAGTGAACTGCGATAGAATACTGGACCTTGGTAGAAAGCAACTTTAGTAATTAAGTGATAAAGTGCAACAAAGAAAATTTAGAGGAAAACAAGACGGAATAAATTTGGAGGAAAAAGGTGACAGAATAGAAGGTGGCGGGAAAGAGCGACTTATGTCGTTTAGTGGTAAAACACGACGAAATTAATGTTGAGGAATTGCGAAATCAATTATAATAACGGAGTCAATGTTAGCGAATATAGTTTCTATTTGAATCTCATTAGAAAAAAAAAATCAATTTTTATGGGTGTGTAAACAGGAGACATTGATTTTTGGACGCTTTTTCATAACTTTTCTTGCGTTTCAAAAATACTTAAAACAATATTGTACACAAATTTCAAAAAAGTCGTTTCGAGAAAAGCACGTTTGAAAATACCATTATTTTAATTATTTACTGGTTAATCAGCGATTCCAGCACTTTATAGCAACATCTACAAAAAATACGATTATACGTTCACTGGAACGAATTAAAATTTTTCATCGAAATTTGGGGAAAATATTCTTCGATAATTTCACTAGCAATTTAAGAAATAAAAAAAAATTCGATTTTTTTAATCGTCTAAACCTTTTTCCTCCCTAATTATTTAATTACTTGTAGTATTTATATCTTTAAGTGAAATTAGGAGATAAAAAGTTTCAAATGAAAATTGCAATGTTAAATACGTTAAATGTTAAATCAAAATGCTATATACAAAATATAAAAAATAGAACACAGGAAAAATAGTCAATTATTTTTCAAACAATTATTAACTTACATTATCATTTATTTTAAATAATTTCAAAACAAGAGATATAAAGAATTAAAACAGAGTTTTCATTTGAAAAATGATTAAGCAATCATTAAAAATAATAATGATAATATTTATCATTGAGAAATGAATAAATAAACAGTCTTGCAATAAAAAAAAATAATAAAAAAAGTGCAAGCAGCGAGAATCGAGCGTGCAACCTTGCGACTATCAGCCGAATGCTTCACCAGGTGAGCTACCGCGTGCTTGCAAACGCATTTAGGCTAGCTCAGTGACCATTCGCTCGCGATTCTCCAAATGAATTTTTATCGAAAATGGTATAAAATTGCACCTTCTTGATTTTTCTCAGAAAACCTTCAGTAGGTGTCTATTGTTGAGGAGAGTATCGAATAAAACAAAAATTAGGCGACTCAAAGGTCCCCTTGTAAGCATGTTATTATATTATTATAATTATTATAATGTAACATGGAAATTAAAGTACTACAATAATTCCGTGATAAAGTATGTTTTTTGTCAGAGCTTGATTTCTATTTCTGTTGTTACAAAATGTCACAAACTATTACAAAACAATGAATACAAAAAATGAAACTGCGTGTTCTTTAATGTTATCTTCTGATCCTCCTTTTCCTTTTGAAATATTTTCTCATCGACATTTGTTAACATTGATTTCGTTATTAAAATTGATTTCGCAATTTCTCAACATTAATTTCGTCGCGTTTCACTACTAAACGACATAAGTCGCTCTTTCCCGCTACCTACTATTCTGTCACATTTTTCCTCCAAATTTATTTCGTCGCGTTTTACCGCTGAATCGCGTCTGTCGCTGTTTTACACTACCAACTATTCCGTCTCGTTTTCCCACTAAATTTTCTTTGTTGCACTTTATCACAAAATTACTGAAGTTGCTTTTTACCAAGGTCCAGTATTCTATTGCAGTTTACTCCTGACAATACTTTATTTCAATTTACCAAAACATGATATTTGTCTTCCTTTTTCTACGATAGTTTTTCTGTTGCACTTTCCCCTTCAAAAAAAAAGTTACTTTACTCTTCCCCTAAGTGCCGCAAATAGTACTTCAAAAAGCTGATCGGATAATTATTCTATTGACTAATAAAACTCAAATTCGTTTCTTATGGACGAACCTTCTGTCGAAGTTGTGCCTTCTGAAAAGTTTCAAGATCACGGTAGCTTCTAGAAGTCTCATCTTGCGCCGGACCCTCATCATCCGAACTTTCGGTCCGATTTCTTCTCCCTCTCCTATTTAACAAGGGACTCGAAAGAAGTCGCCTTCTAATAGGAGAAGCAGAGGCTGGTCTCTTTCCTTTTTTGGATGGAGCTGGACTGCTAGGTGAACTTCTTGGTAATCTTTCAAAAATAAGACGAATGATATGAGGAATCAAAACTTTGTTTCGAATCAAAACAGGTTACAAATAATTATTTATTATACCTTGAAGAAGGACGAGGTGATGGTGGTGGTAGAGAATGACTCTCGTCAAAATCTCTGAGTCTTGCAGCCAATCCATCTAGGGACGAAACTACCGAGCCGCTAGGAGTTGATCCTCTGAAATGAAAAAGAAACACGTTTGAGTTGAAAGGAAGAGGACAGAATAGCGTAATACTAGATGAAGACTATATGAGATTCAGAAATTCACCGAGCAGGAGAGGCACATGCTTCTAACTTGACCGTTTTCTCCTTTACTTCCAAAGACTCCTTTTTCGGTTGGTCTTCTTCCAACTTGCTAGAACTTTCTTCCAGAACTTCTTTGACCTCAAGATCGTTGCTATCATTCTCGTTTGCTTTGAAAATCCCATTTCCTTGTTCTTCTGCATGTTCTGGTAATTTCGGTGGCAAAGATATCTGTTCCGTGCTAGGGAATATATCACTCGAATCGAGGCTTCTAGATTTGCCACAATTCTTGAGTCGCGGTGGTTTTGCAGTCTGCTGACCTATCTCATTCTGTGCTTTGTTCTTTCTTCTCTTTTTGGGCTTCCTTGAAACTAGAACCAATCTCTTGTTGGGTGCATCCTTCCTGAGCATCTTTAAGGCCACATCGCAGGGAACTAGCTGAGCGTCCACCAAATCCAAATATCCAACACTGCAACTTCTAACGATGGAATCAGCAGAACAAAGGGGGCCGATGCTCATTACAGTTGGAGTCCTGTGAACAGCTCGGGGTCGACTTAGACCTTCGAAGTCCAGGCAGGATTCTTCTTCGATGTGTTTGCAGTCATCTAGTTTTGCGGATTGATGAGGCAAATCTAATTTTCCTAGAAATTTGAATCACATTTGGAGCGAGTTTAAAGACAGTGAAATCCTTAAGATTTAAATAGGAAGACTGATGATTTATCACTAACCACAACAGTTGATACTCTTGCCATCCGTCCGCTTCAGCGTGCATTGGCAGGAACTCTGATCAACATTGTTCTGACTTGAGATTTCAGGAACTTGCTGAGAACAAGTAGGAGAAATCGCGCCGTTGCTAGCACCAATCTTTTCCCTCACTAAAGAACCATTGGGAGAAGAAAAATTACTACTCAAGGTACTCGTTTCACTATTGAAACTATTTTTCGACTGTACAAAATTCTGGGAAGCTTGAATGGAACTCTGGTTGCTCGACTCACTGTTGGAACAACTGGAACCACCGACACCATTCAGGTAAATCGGTTGGGTTTGGGTGCAACCACTACTGGTGGTAAGGCCATGCAAGATCGAGTTTTGAGACCGAAGGCTGCTCCCATTGGACATCTGAACATTCTGGATGGATGTAGGAATAATGGAGTGACAGTTTCCAAGCTTCTCATCACTGATCTGATTAATCTTGTTGTGTTCCAGTTCCTTTTTAATATTTATGCTAGTTTGATCGGACAAAGCGGTCTTTACCCTCTGTAAGCTGCCAGTGAAATCTGTACTTGGATTGGATGTAGCTATTAGAGTCTGAGTTGGAGCCACTGCATTTTTAGGAGACTGGAGAGCTGGAACGTCACAGCACCTTGGAGAATTATGTCTAGGAGGTGTCCGATAGGTATTGTTAGAAGAAAACCTCATGTTGTCACACAAGACCATCTCTTGAAGATCTCCGTAAGGAAACTCGTCTTCGTAGCTCTCTGCTCGAGCTAAAGCTGGAGAAAGTGAATCGTTGGCTAAAAATTGATTAGATATTTGAGATTTTGGACGACTCGAACTTAGTCTGGTTGCTCGAGGAGTCATTGGAGCTATTGGTGGTGGCTGAACTTCTGTAGAACTTCTGGGTGCACTTTGAGGTTCCTGGAATGTTTCCTCCTCGTCTTCCGAGAAGAGGTTTGGGTTGAAACTAGGATCTGGGCCTGAAAAATACTCAGTTTAGTTAGAAATGTATTCGATATTCTAAAAATATTCAGAATGGCCGCACCAGGGGTATGCCACGTCACTCATTGTATCCCATAAACAGTTGGTTCCCAACTTGACTCAGCGGGCAAAATATGAAACTGTGGCGCTGATTGCATTTCGGCAAATTTTTCATTTGAATTTGAATTTGCGACAGAACAAAAGTTTCAAATCAGCTAAAATGGGCACATCAGTAGTACATAGTTTGACATTTTATTGGATTTAATCACGTGCAATTTTTATTATGAAGATTATAGTTATTGAACAGTGATCTGTGATCGAAATGTATTGCGCAAACAGTAATATATCATAATATGTAACAAGAATCAAAAGTGTGAACTATGAGAGGTCATCGTTGTATTGTAATAAAATGCAAATCAAATTACAAACAGGAGGGCGAAAAAGCAAGTAATAAAGATCCTTAGGGTGGCGACTCAACCGGGAAACCGGGAAATGACCGTGAATTTTATTGACTGGGAAATAAACAGGAATTCAATAAGAAAAGCCGGAAGTTACTAGACAATTAAGAGTTTCACCGTAAAAATGCGAATATTCTTGTTACAAATCAAAAAGAGATTTTACCATTCCATTGAAAGAATGTACATTCTATCAGTCTGATTCTATAACTTTTTGAATACATCTTTACTTTATAAGTCAGAATTTTTTTTCCTATTTTAAGAAGAACCTTTTGCAAATTTTTTTCTCTGTGAGTTTTTTGAGCTAACTCAAGTTTGATAATCGAATTGACGATAGCTCAAGCATACGAAAGAATTGTCTGCTCAATTTTTTCAGAAAAATGTATTGATCACGTTTTTTTTTCATTTTTCTTATTTATATGACTTAAGACAGAAGATTAAAAAAAAAATTATTGTTTTTATTTAAGGGCAGGGAGTTCCAGAAAACTACTTGGTCAAATATTGAACTTTTTTGTTGGTTCATTTCGAGTGGGAAATTAAAATTTCCTGCTTAGAAATTCAACAATTTGAATAAAAATTTGTCTTTCTGAAATAAAAATTAAATTGCTTCGTTGGAAATTCCCAGATTTTATTGAGATATCTATTTTTTGGTTGAAAATTTTTTTATTCTACGAAAGTTAATCCTCTTGTTTAAGAATTCTTCTTCGCGGTTAACAATTCAAGTTATAAGGTTGGATATTTTTCATTTCAGTCGAAACGACATTTGGTTGAAAACACTTATGTTTGGTTAAAACATTAATTTTTCAAATCAAATTGTTGCTTTTCTATTTCTGGTTATAGGTGATTAAAGGTGAACTATGTCAGTTAAAAATTCGTATTTCTGAATTAAAATTCAACTACTAAAATTGAAAATTAACCATTTTTTCAAAATTCTTTATTTTGTTTAAAAATGTAACAACTTGTTCAAAAGTTAGTTTTTCTTTTGTTCAAAGTTAGTTGTTTTGTTACAAGCAATTATTCAAACTGAAAATTCAACTTATTCAAATTGAAATTTTCACATTTGTAGTTGAGAATGCATTTGTTTGGTTGAACATCCATTTTTTCCAGCTCAAAATTTGAGTATTCAAATTTCGGTTCCTGTTCGAAAATTCAACTCTTCCAGTTGAAGATTCTTTGTTTCAGTAAAAAACTCTCTAGTTTGGTTTGAAATCGGTCTTGCAAACTGAAAATGTTACTGCTTCATTCTTGGTTGAAAAAAATTATTTTTTTAGTTCGAGATTCAACTATTTTGTTGAAACATTACATTTTTACATTCTCATCAGAAAAGGTATTTGTGTGAAATTTGACCCCCACCGTTTTTGTCAAATTTCCACGTTTTGAGACCCCCTGAACCCGAAAGACAGGTTTTTACGAATGTGTCTGTCTGTATGTCTGTCTGTTAGCACGATAACTTTCGAAAAAACTAATTGATTTGATTGGCCTTTGGTATACTCTTTCAGTGTCAGAAACTAAAGGTCAGGTTCGTTAGCCAGCTATTTTGGATCAAAAATAAGGAGGGGGGGGGGGGACCATTTTGAAAATTTTTGAGACCATTTTTTTCCA
>WSXT02089559.1:0-11756 GCA_011762715.2 Neuroterus valhalla
GGCCACGTCTCACGACCGTGGGATGATATATCAACCGTGGGAATATATCAATCGTGAACAGTATATTTCTTTCCCGTTTCATTCTTATCAATGCGGAATCATTCGGACTGAGCGAGGAATGGCACGAGATCATTGTGAATGAAATCTAGTGTCTTACCGGATTGAAACGGAATGAGAATTTCATTCTGATCGATGCGGAATAATTTGGGGTGAGCGCGTAATAGCATGAAATTATTCATAATGAACTCGAGAACTTACCGGATTCAAACGGAATAATAATTTCATTCCGATCGATGCGGAGTCATTCGGAATGAGTGCGCAACGGCACGAAAGTATTCTGAATGAATTGATGCTTTGCCACGTAACCAAACGGAATGGAATTTTTATTCGGATATACGGAATCTTTCGGACTGAAGGAGGAATGGCACATAATTATCTGGAACGAGCTTGCGTCATGCGGTAATCGAATCATTTGGGCTGGAACTGGAACAAAACGGAATAATTCGGAATGAGCTAGTGTATTGCGTCTGGTTCCGACGGAATGAAAACTTCTATCGGGCTGGTGCGGATTGATTCTGATTGAAGTACGGTATCATTCAATGATGTTTGGGATGACATTTCACTACCAGGTGGATTTGGACGCAATGTGAAGTTCTTTCAGATTCACGCGGAATGAATTGGGATGACTGCACAATGGTTTTGGACTCATTCGGAATGAACTTGCACACCAATTCAGAATAAAAAAGAATAAATCGTAATCGGGTAGAATGATTCGGACTAGATAAGGCTTCTACTCGAATATGGGAATCTATTGGAAACAGATTTTGGATCCGTTCGTAATCGATCGGAATGCATCGGAGTAGTTCCGATTCAAACGAACTAAATTCCATTCCGTAACTTCCACCAGGAATATCATATCATAAAACTTCTGACTTTATAAAAATAATTGGCAATTTCGCAATCAATTACAGTGAAGAGCTTAATATAGTATGTGAAACTAGGAAGTCCTGACACATCTGATGGAAGGAAAACGGTTCAACATTTATGATGTGTGAGACCTGATATTTTGACGTTTGCCAGTGAAAGCAGCGACTTTTAATTGATATGTTACCGATCGGCAAAGTAGTTTTCAAATTGGAAATGAAACTTTAGATGAAGAAATAAAGACAACCTAAAGTAGAAAACACTAAGATATTGAGCTAGTTGTTGTGTACAGCTGACCAACGAATGCATAAATTTTCCTGATAAATGAATTTAAAATTTAGAGAGAATACTAAAATTTAGTTATTTCTGAATTTACTGAGTTCGACATTCGAGATATCTAGACTTGTAACTTTCAGAATAAATATGAAAATACAGTTTTACATCACAAACTTTTCCAACTTTGAAATTTGAAGACTGAAAACAAGTATCTTAGCAAATTAGTTAATTGATTCCATATTCATAGATTGGCCACCGACAAAATTCCAACTTTATCAAATTTTTTTATTCAAAAATGGTGATCTTTGCATTGATTATTTAATCTTGTATTTTTTCGTGTTTGATAGCCTCTGTTTCCTCTACAATCATTTACATCAGTGCCTCATTCCACTTAATCTTACTTAACTCAATTGCTTCAATCCAACGCTCTGTCTGTTCTCCTGTGTTTACAAACTATGTGCGCTCGAGTGATCTGTTCCAGGGCTCCCGTTTCCGATTGATGTCAGAATTTTAGATTCGTTCATTGTCCAAAAACGGAATTCCAACTTTTTCAAATTCCAAAATTCAGAATACTAAAACTCGCTCCATTACAGATTTATCCATAGATTCTAGATTCATAAAGTAGCCGAGGGAAAAAATTCCTGAATAAAAATATGCTCTAGAGTTCGAAGAAACGGAACGTTCACTATGTGGTCAATTTATGGTCACACAATCACGTAATCGTTCTGTTCACGCGGTCCGCCAGGGCTCTATGGCATACGTCTCTTCCATAAAATTAATATTTTCACTCAAAGTATCCATATCCCTGGGATAAGATCGACTCTCAATACGTTAAATCAACCTCAGGAAGGAAAAAACAAAATTTTAGACCTTGAGTTGAGCAGAAAATTCAAAGTTTCCTAGGTTTGCCGAAAATTGAGTTTCCTTCCTAAAATTCACCATAGCATATTGAAAATTGATTTCATTATATCGATGCAAATTTTTATAACTTTATCATAAGGGGGGCTCAAAAAATAACATTTTACAAATTCCAACGCGCTAGTTCACCACATCATTCTTCTAATGGATAAATGTACACGTATATTTTTAACTTTTTCGATTTGAGGCGGAGAATAATTGTAATTCAATTTATCCCTCCCTTTGTGTGCTTGTTCACTTATCAGTAAATATTGCATTGATCCATTTTCCAAATCTTAAAAATATTATGAAATAATTCTAGCCATATGGAAAAATGCCTGAGAGTCCAGTATTTGGAGGCTCTCTGCGAGCCTTAGGTATGCTTGTGTAACTTGAAATTCTAAAGACGCAATTCTGAGAATATTCACAACAGAATAAAAAAATACATTATGAGGAGGTCAAGAAAAACTGGTCACGTCATGGCATTTTCAAGTTTATTTCGATTCATTTTTCTATTCAGGAAAAAATGTTCCATAAAAAATTTTAACTTATAAAGCATATTAGTCTATGGAGAATGCTTGGAATAATTGAAAAAAAACAAGGAATCTTGGAAAAACTATGTAAAACTGGTGTCCAGTAGAAATGCGAATGTTTACAAAATTTTGAATTTGTTGTAAACACATAAGTAAAGGAAAATGTTTTCGAGGGGTTGACAACGATTTGTCACTTCATTCGCATTAAATTTGAACAGTTTATGGACAAAAAAATTTTCTCAGTCAAGTGAATGACAGATAATGAATAATCTGTTATTTTATGAGCAGGTGATAAAAAAATATCAATATCAGGTATTCTCAATCGGATGCCCTGCATGCGAGGGCAAGGCTGTATACTCCATAAGGTCGCCCGTTATCCTAGAGACACCGTGAAGAACACCACACCCAGGTGCCATTCAGCTACTCGTGAAAATAACAATTGAAACACACTACTCAAATGCGGTTATGAATGCGGTTCAAAATGATCGAACGCGCAGAGCAACGGACAATGGTTCGGCCAGTATTGCCGAACTTTCCAGAGTTCGGGGTGCTGAAATAGATGGAAACATGATGACGAACCGGCTAGACAATCGATGTTCTTTATCTGCGGATCAACTTGATAATGACACACTCTGTGGCGCCAGAAACACCCAGAGCTCACACACCTTTTAGAGCAAGTATTAATAAACCGTGCCGTGGAGCTTCCGCGAACAAGAGATGCACGCGGAACGCTTAAGCAACAGCTGCAAGGACAAGCCGCAGACGAAAATCAGGAAGTGACATTGAGACAAACTGCTGAAGCAAGGCTTCCTTTGACAGACGATGTTAGGTCAAGGAGGAACACTAACATACAGGTTTCTCCTAACCCCATGATCTGGCTGAAATAGATGCTATCCTTCGTGAAGATCTCTCAGAGGCTTCCGACCTTTGAGCCATCACTTATTCAGTTTATGATACGATGAAAGCTTTGGCTGATTCCAATCGAAGGTCCAAACCAACGATTGATAAAAAAAAAAAAAAAAACCGCTTGCATCAACTAAACAAGAAGATTGGCTGAGCAAGACAAAACGCGTCCCGCATGCAGTGTGTGAAAGTCCGCCCATGAAATGAGGATCCATCATCACACATTGAAAATGTCAAAGCTGATGACCATCCAGCAGCACATTGTTGACAAATGACGAGTACTATCTGACGCGAGAAGGAGAATTAAAAAGAGGGAGGGTTGGGTCAGGGAGAATCAAAAGATTTTCGCTAACCCATCGCGCCTTTTTAGCGATCCTCCTGTTTTTGTCAAAAGCCCACAGGAGTCCAAAGAAGTCAAGACATTTCGGAGAGAGATTTACGAAATAAACATTCATCAAATGAACGCACTGAAAACATTATACGTTTCAAGGAGCTGTGCAATAACCGCATCTTTTGGTGGGAGAAGATCACTTCTACGCATCAACATCTGTCCCACATCTTTACCTCATATTCAAAGTCGGAGACCCCTATTCCGCAGTGGCTGGTGTTAGGACTAACGATACTCCTACCGAAGAAAGGGGACTTGTCCAACCCAAGAAACTACACTGCAACCTCAAACTGAATCCACCCAAACTCGCTCCTTCGTCGAAATGAGATCGTGGATGGCTCGTTGACGAGACGGTGCGGGGGGTTTGGAGAGGGGCGCTCTCCTTGCTCCATTCTCCGCTAGTGCCGTGCATTGAAAGTCGGCAGAAGTACCCTAGCATAGATTTTCGCAACTGCGCTGCAGTTGGCGTCAGTTATTCGCGTGTATTCGGCCCTGACTGTTTACGTTTCAGCTCACTCGAACTGCTTCCAAGGCCGTCGATACCCAAGCCCGAAGCTGGATTAAGTTTGAGGTTCCAGTGTACAGGTCGATAACTTGTATGAACACGGTGTATAAGATCTTCACATCTATCTTTACATCTATGACAAGATTGTTCGAATAATTGGACCTGCATGGAGTGAGATCTACGAACGAAGAGGATCGGAAAGAGGCGCCGCAGGCTGTCGGAAAAACCTTCTGATCGACAGGAGTGTCTGCAAAAATACTGCAAACCACAAGCGCAATCTCTCGATGGACTGGGATGACTTACAGGAGTGTGGGGATATTGCAAGCTCAGTCGCTCGCCATCAATGACTTCTGCGCATGCGTTACTTCCAAACTTTCAAACCGCAGACCATATTCCTACGGCCTCATGGTCTACGGTTTGAAAGTTTGAAAGTAACGCATGCGCAGAATTCAACGACGGCGAGCGACTGAACTTGCAATATCGCCACACTGACTTACGGAAAGCTTTTGATTTAACTTCCCATAGACTTATCATCGGTCTGTTAAAAAGCTTGAAGGTTCATTCGGATATAGTAGGATGCACTGAGAGATCAATGCCTCTTTGGAGGAGCGAATTACCTGTCACTTCTGGAAAACATCTTGTGACTACCAACAGTGTCACTTCCCAGAGAGGTGTCTTTCAGGGTGTCGCAATGAGCCCTCTCCTCTCCTGCATCACTTTATTGCCACTATCCCTCGCACTCCGTGATTCTCATGGATACTTCTGTGGCGGAACTAATGTTCGTGAGCATAAGGTCACTAATATATTTTATATGGATGACTTAAAGATCTATGCTCCTGGAAAAGAACGTCTTGAAGATGCTCTTAGTATCGTCGGGAGGTACACACGAGAAATCGGTATAGACTTTGGATTCGATACGTGTACCAAGATTTATCTGAAACATGGACGAATAGCAGGAATAGATAAGGACCCTAAGCTTTTTGACAGAAGTGCTATTAGACACCTTAGCGCGGGAGAGACCTACAAATACCTGGGTGTACCTGAGAGCCGCATTTAGGATACGATATCACTAAAGGAGGTTCTCCAAAGCAGATAAAAACACCTGCTTCGACGGATTTAGTCGTCCTACCTGTTGTCGTAGAACGAGATATCTGCGACTAACATGCTTGCCGTCCTGGTTCTACTCTATTTGTTTGGGGTGGTTCCATGGACGAAGAACGAGCTCAAGGCCCTTGATATTACTACGTGCAAGATGATGCATGTGAGAGAAGCTTGCATATCAACTCGTCCGTTCCGCGCTTATACATTGCACACCGTAAATGCGGACGCAGACTTCTTAATCTTGAATGCCTATACAACCGAATCATCCTAAGTACTGTTCATATCATCGCGAGCGGTAGAGATCCCCTCCTGGCAATGCTCAGGAATCGCGAAATGAGTGAAGAAGGAGCGTTCCTTTACAAAGCCGCGGAGAAGGCAGATGAAACCCTTGGCCTGGAACTCAACATCAGAAGTGAGGAGAGTGCATTACTCCATCAAGATGTCTCAATTCTCAAAGCACATGTGAAGAAAGCGGAGGCGAAAAACTTCCTGAAACAACATGAAGACAAGGTGATATACGGAAACTTTTAGAAAATTGTAAAAGATCAATCCCTGGACTCAATTCCGGAACCAAGAATTTTATTTTAGCGTGTCAGGACGGTGTGATTTTCACCTTAGCATACCGTAGAAGTATATAACTTCAAGAGGTTTCCAGCGATGGGTGCAGGGCGTGTTTTGAACTCCCTGAGCGAAAATGGCACATACTATCGTATTGTCCTTTTCACGCAAAAGCGACGAATATTTTTCGACACAATGCGGTCTTGAGAGTGCTTTATCACCATCTTTGTCGCTCTCATGGCGTTGGCGCAAACCCTGCCCTGCTGAGCGCTCCAAGGGGGATGAAGTCTATCGTTGAGAACGAAGAGTGCTGAATCTACTGGGAATCCGATTTCTCGAAAACAGACCGTATCTAACTCACAAGACTCGACATCGTGCTCCTTGACTAACGTGAAGGAAGCAGGTTCGTGTTGGAATTCTCGGCACCGGCCGACTAAAACATCAGAGGCAAGGAAAGCGAGAAAAAAGAGAAATACAGGGATCTCAGAGAACACCTTCAGCGAAATCATCAAGGATATTCGGTTAAATTAATTGTTCTCATCATCGGTGCTCTTGGAGGTGCGACGCCTTCACTAGTTAGTAACCTGAAAGCCATACCCGTGTGCCAGAAATATTCCATAGAGCTTGCTGGATGGATGCAGAAAGCGGTAATACTTGGGTCGCTTCGTGTCCTTAAGACACACAATGGTTTCACGGGCCCTTCACTGTGATTTTGTCGTGCATGTGGTCACTCATCTGACAGTCCTGAGACGTGGCCATAAGTGTGTTTCCCCGCCTTCAACTAGTAGCTTGTGTTAATTTTCCTGAACGGCAGTTGCTCCCAGGTGGACTCTGCGGTGGTTGTAAAACCAGTTTTCTATTTAATGCATATATATTTTTACAAATGGAATACCGCTTTTTCACGGTAACAACAGCTAGGTATATCTAGATGATTTCTCGCTATTAATAGATAACATTTGATAATTGCGTAACAAACTTACTAAACATATTCACTAACAATTAATGCAAAGTTCTTGATTCAAGTTGTGTATTATTGCTCAGAAATATGAAATGTTTGTTTGAAAATGTCGAATAGCGCAGGTATGTGTTTTCGGATGAAAACACATGAATCTTAAAAATGACCCGTTTAATTTTCGATATTTGTAGAATAAGAAATTCACAAAATCATATTTTTTAAGTCTCCAATGATATGCACACTCTTAATCTCTTAGACCCAAATCCTGATCCAGGGAGGAAAGTCATAAAGCAGAAACTTTTTCACACTTTGGACGAAAATGTGTAATTTGAATCAAAAACAGTATCCTACACTGCTGCTTTGTCGTATTCTAAAATAATGTATCAGAAGGAAGTACAATCTTGATAAATGTTATATGAGACAACATAGACAATTTTTTGTCAAAATTAATACCTAAAATTCGGCGGTAAATTCTTGAAGTGTAGGCGTGTAGAAACAAATTATATATTTTCGTTTATTGTGGTAAAACTCTTTGCGTGACAGAAAAAATGGGAACTGAATAAGGTATTATATTATTTATATTATTATATTATGTTACATTATTTTACTTACCTTGCTAAAAAGTTTAAACTTTATTCTTATGATTTCATTGATAAGTATTGAGAAGGGGGAGAAAATTTCTTCATTTAGTCCCATAAACAGAAAAATGATCATAGAAGTCCTGCGTTTCAGGAGTTTGATATAATTTTTCAAAATGTCCCCAACGAAGTTGCAATCAGCATAGGAACGTAGCACAAATTAGAGAAAAAAATTTTGTTTGTCCATTCCTTTGTTGAGGAAATGCATTATTCTGTCATCATTCTGTCAACGCAGATCGTGTCGTTCCTACGACACTAATTTTATTTACGACTATCGAACATAATGACACATTCTCAATATATGCATTGAATTGTTCATAAATAGACCAAATTTTGCAAATCGTGTTCTAAAATCTTACGAATAATTAATAAAGTCCGAGAAAGCAGTCTTGAAAAATGGGGTTAGTTTGAACAATCATATTTTTTAATTTTTTTTTTTTTAATTTACAAACTTATGGAAAAACCTCATTCTCTTGCCAATCCAGGCATACTGCATAATTCATATATTTGAAAATACTTTCGGAGCCAACACAGGAGTAGAAATAGCCCAGCCATCGCGCTAATAATAATTGAACTCATGCGTTCAAAGTGAGAAATAAAAGTAAGAAAAATCATAAGAAATGGACAGAACGATGTGTTTTTTTTTATTTGGCGACGTTTCCGTCAGAACTGCAACTCTGTTGATGATATCTTGGGGAAATTATATCTTATTATTGAAACTCACAACTACTTTATGTATATTTTCTCATTTTGCACTCAATTGATTGTTTATCAGATTGCCTTAGGAATGTACCTTCCTGTCTCCAATATTCACATTTGTTTTTGTTTGATTTGAAGGGGATAATGGATATCATGTGAGGGGAAATCATTTTACGTACTCTGGAAAAAATTTAAACTTCATTTTCATTATTTAATATACAAATCTTGAGAGAAAATATTTGGGAAGTCAGACCCGAAGCTTTTGAAGATGTTTATGAGACATACATTTCCTGATTCAACTTTTTTTCTGCCAGGCAGATAGGCGAGGATCTGCCAAAAATGATATTTTGCCAAGAAAGTTCAAATGTTGAACAAATCATCATCAATTTTAATTCATTACATTAAGTTTTCATGATGAAAGTGATTCCTAGAAGTATATATCATTTGACGCGATTAGAGGAAGAGCCTGAAACTTATTTCAGGAAGGTTTTATTGACAAGTTATACGAGATGTGATTCAACCTCTCGGCCTTGAGCCCTTAGCCTGCGGGTCATTCTAGCTAGGACTTGAGCGAGGACTCGAAAATTCCTAGGTTGTAGCCATCTTAGATTCTGGGCCAACAACTTTCCGGGGGAGGTGGAGGGTAGAGAGTATGCAAGCAGTGACCGTCACAGAGACAGCGTAGGCGCGCTCAGGTCTGCTGGAACATTTTGCCGCCTGGATCGATAGTTCTTTGCCTCAAAATTACTGATTAGAGACCTTTCATATTTTCATGTTTCTTTATATTTATTGAATAGCAATTTTTTTCTGTATGCATTGATTTCTTTATAAAGAATCAAAATTTGTCTATTAGTTTCTTAATTTCTGAAATAATCATTAGAACCTGAGAAATCAGTCTTCAAAAATAGGTTAACTTTGAATGATCACACATTTATTCAGATTATCGAGCGCGAGACCCGGCAGATTTTCGCCGTAGGCGCACTCTAGCTTGCTAGAGTGCGCAACGGGTGCGAGAGAGAAAAATTCGCTTACTTCCTCTCCCGCTACGGCCATTTGCCATCACTTTCTATCCCTCTGTGAAGAGTGGTGGGGGAATATTGTCGCGTCCTTCCCTAGAGGGTCCTCAGCTAGCTTGTGGCTTGTCCTTTGTTTTTGGTAGTGTCTATACGTCCAGGCATACGCCACGCCCTCTCCCCATTTGCAACTTCTCCTTTCCCTCAACCAGTCCGTAAGTCTAGACTCGAACTTGTTTTTAACGTATGTAAAAGTACGGACAGTCAGGGCGTTTAGGCTCGGCTTCTTTTAACTGTATATTTTTGAAAATACTCCAAAAACCGAGGAAAAATGTTAAAAAACGGAAGAGGATTATGCTGTGAATCAAATTATCTCTTGAGATGTTAGCGCACTCGCGTGATATGTAAGAAGAACAGGATGGGTTCTTTGCACAGGTTCCAAAAGCTGATCATGGAAGGAACGCAAGAGGGGAAAATGAAGACCAGTGGAGGGGGCTCTCAACACATACAGGCTGCTTATTTCACTGCTCCTTTCACTCTCATGCAAGCACTCACGACGACTCTCTTTCCCTTTCTCATACTAAGAAAGCTTGCTGGATTGATATAGAGACTCTCGAAGGAGATTCAGGCCAAAGTCCCTACTCCACTAGAATTCACACAACCAGAATCGGGAGTTGGCACTAAAACGCCTCATATTCGAACCTATTTTGTTTCTATTCTGTGAGAGCAGACTTCAGTGATGATAACCTCCGCTAGTTGTAGTCCAAGAGCTAGCTACATAAAACAGCATCGATGAGGTACACGAGGTTTGAGCTTGTAATCCGGGGGCCTGAAGTTAGTACATCGACGAACGCCAGTTCTGGCATTCCGCACAGGTCGGAAAACATCTGCCAGAAGCGACAGAAGGTGCTGGAAAATTCATCCGGAAAACCGGATATGGTACACGAGTGGAATCTTCTGGAAAGTAGGGCCTGACTTTTAATAAGAGCGATGTGATATCGCCAGAAGTTTTCCAGGTCGGAAAACATCCGCTAGGAGCGACCTGAAGTGCTGGAAAATTCATCCGGAAAACCGGATATGGTGCACAAGTGGAATCTTATGGAAATAAGGGCCTGAACGTCTAATAAGAGCGATGTAATATCGCCAAAAGTTTCCCAGGTCGAGGACCATCCATCAGAAGCGACCGGACGTGCTGGAAAATTCATCCGGAAAACCCGATATGGTACACGAGTGGAATGTTCTGGAAAGTAGGGCCTGGCCTTTAATGAGAGCGATGTAATATCGCCAGAAGTTTTCCAGGTCGGGAAACAACCGCTAGAAGCGACCGAAAGTGCTGGAAAATTCATCCGGAAAACCGGATACGGGACACGAGTGGAATCTTCTGGAAAGTAGGGCATGAACCTCTGGTACACGCGCGAAACATTTTTAATAGATTTTTGGGGTCTCATCCAAAAGTAGTGTGATAAAGCCAGAAGTTTTCCAGGTCGGTAAACCTCCAGAAAAAATTGAAGAAAATCGACATTCATGTGAAATAAAAAGTCTTCGTGTTCGGCTCGATCCAAGATTATTTTTGATTGCTTCATTCAAAATATCGGTTTGCGTTACACAAAATTAAAAAATAAATCATTAGGATACGATGAATACAATCATTTTTTATCACGTGCGTGACTTCATACGGCTTACTCATTTTCTTCCGATTCGAGCCGCCGCACATTGGGGATATATCAGTTATTTCGTTCAAAACCACCTACGGGTCGCAAATCTTAACCACACTGTTAGAAATATTTGCAAATTTAGTATACATGGGTACATTAAATTTCGTATACCTATACGAAATTTATTACACTTTGTAATTTTATTATACGCACGTATACTAAATTTCGTTCATCAATTTATATGTATACTAAATTTATTAAGTGCTTAGTAAGTTTATTTTACGTATATGAATTTTATAGTTCCCGTAGCCACTAACAGCAGCCAGTCGAGAAAACACCAGACGGGGTAGGCCCACAAATCTAGAGCTCCCTTCTGAGGCTGATGGGGAAACAAAGGACGGAGTAATGATGAGAAGAATTGAAGTTGGTGAAGAAAGGGTAGCGGTAGTATGCGTTTACAGGAGGAGAGGAGAAGAGGAGGAATGGAAAGTTATAAGGAGGTGCACTCAAGAAAAAGGAGAGGGGCTGGTACTGAAAGGGGGTGACCTACATGCATGGACTGGAGTTCAAGGAGGAGAGTTATGGGATGAAGAGGAGGAGGCGTTCATGAGGGAATCGAAACATAGAGAAACAAATCGAGAGGGTAGGGTACTTCTGGACTTGATAGGAGAAGTAGGGTGGTTCATCTGTAATGGAAATACTAGAGGGGAC
>WSXT02089570.1:0-26038 GCA_011762715.2 Neuroterus valhalla
AGAAAAACGCGTTTAAAGTTTTAAACTGTAAAAAAGCGAAAAATGTATTTATTTTTTTAAAATTACACTGAATCATCAATTTAAGCACAATAAAGGACATCTCTCGTAGCAATTTTGTTGTCTTCAGGTTCTTTTCTTTCAAGTCTACTTTGGATCATAGCATGCTTGCTTTATCGTTTTGATTCTTATCAGCCCAGGTGATACGAACGCTCTGCTCGTGTTTCAGAAAGGTGTATAACTTTGAGAGTTTTGCTCAGATCAAATTGAAATTTGAAAGAAATATTCTTGAAATGTGTCACTATGAGAAAATGCAACAACAAAAAAATCCATTTTTTGACCCTAACCCCCCCTTAAATGTTGGGACAAGTTAGCAGTGTTACGTGCTATTTGCGAAAAACTGGTTGGGAGAAGGGAGTTGTGTGAAAAATGTAGGTGTTGGAAAATATGCCGAAAATTAAATTCCTTTTGAATTCTTAAGATAATACCCCCCCCCCCCCTAGCAATCCACTAGGGAATCTTTATCACTCTGGAACTTCTTTTAGCCTTCAAGGACTTTATGCTTCTGATTCTGAATCATAAGATTGTTTTATATTTATTGCAGAAAAAGTGCTACAGAACATGTATAGCCAAAGATGTACGAAAAGGAAAACCTTTCTTATTCCGACCTCATCCAGATCAAAGTCGAATACATTGGTCGGGAATACAGATACTGAAAGATGCACTTAGTATTCATAGCTTTAAATTGTGAATATTCAAACGAAACAACCAATGAAAACCAAAAATCAGAAGAACGGAGCATCGGTACCTCCGTCTCCATCTCGGTAGCAGCCAGAACTCAAGTTTGAGTTCTCGACAAATTATGGGACACATGCGGCTCCTAAGGAAAAAAAAGGGCCTGAACAAGAACAAACAACAGTACAGGGAGGTCTTTCAGGCGGAGAACCTAGGTGTCCTCTGCTGCGATAAGCCACTCATAGAAGAAGACGCGGCTCGTAGACAGATACCAATTTGCTCAGACAACTATGCGACATCAACTGGAGTTGGGAAGTATGACATAACATCTGAACTGTTCTAGGAATGTGAGAACGCCATAAACCAACTAGAAGGAGAGAATATAGTGATCCTTATTTGGGTTCCGTGGTCGTACAAACCAGGAGTGACGAAAAAGCAGACCAGCTGGCAAAGTGCAGTGTATCTTGTGCATCAAAAGGTGTAAAGCCAACCACTAGAAGCAAACCCTTCGTGCGCCACACAATGAGCTCTGTAGCCCAACCCCTAGTGGCTCTCATCGGAGCTCCCCACCCACCTTTCAACTAACTAATAAACTGAGGTTTACGCTAGACACTGCGTTTTAGAATCAAGCCCTTCAGACGTCATTAATAAATTAGGCTGTCGAATTGAAACATCCCATAGGCATGCGTCACTCATCTGCATTAATTTTTTTGATACTTTGACAACTGATTTCTTCGAGGGGTCCGACCGGTCAAAAAAAAATCGGTCCAAATGCCTGGGCATGTGTACGGCTGTCCGCTGCGAGTGGCTGTCGAACTATCCGATCGCGCCCCGGGTGGTCATACTTTTTGAACCCTCTGATACTTTAAAATGTGGAAAAAGTATCCAAAGTATCCGAAGTATTGCCGAAAAACGAAATTCAACTATAATTGTGACGCAATTAATATTTGATTCAAAAGTATGTGACGCTGCAAGAGTATGTGAAATTGCAGCGTCCTCTCAATATTCAAGGGAGGTTTCACAATGTATTCCAATAGTAGCACGAAACGTTGAAACGTATCGTTGGTACAATAGCGTTCTGACGTCACTCAAGGAATTGTCGCGCATTGATTTCTCCACAGCAGTATACGTCTATGTATCAACGCGACGAGCCACTCATAGGTTACATTCTGAAATATGCCTAAAATTATATAGAGTAATATTATGATGTTGATTTTTTTGTCTACTGGTCTTATCAATATTTAAAGAATAGACAACATTCTTGCCTACTATTAGGGAGGTTTGAATTTATTATGGAACAGTATGAACGTCAATATCTGGTTATCAGTAACTGTGCTCGTGAATGAATCTGCCATCAGAACTCCCCCTGATTATCTTCTTAATCAAGCAAATCAAGTCATATATCTGGATGGTGTTGACTCACGTACTTTTTGGGTGACTTCTGAATTACTAGCTACAGTTTTGACTTGAATTAATATATTTAATATTATTATTTGTTTACCTTGAGATATCATTTGATTCCATTACAATATATTCCTGAATATCGTTCAGCCTTTCCATACTTTTTCTCCTCTGTTCCAAACTATTGAAAATATCCTAGAAGAGAATTTCTTTTATATTAACTAATGTTTTGGTAGAATAAATTTGAAAAATATTTTGTAAGCATTTAAATCTGAAAATATTGTATTTTATATACTTTCACACAATAGATAATAGGTAACGTGACTTACTTCTGAAGTCCTCGTAAAACTAGGATCTTGTAAATAATGGTGAGGTTCTTGGCTTGGATCCTTGAGAAGTGATGATGATGTTGGAGGACCCTGAAGACTGTTGTAAACCTTTCCAGAGTACAAAGAGGCAGGAAAAATGTTTGTAATTAGTTTATCTAGGTTATGGAAAAGTCAAGGCTTTTTACACATATGAAAGAAATCTTGTATCAATTCTAACATTGTCTCGATATCAGAAATGTTCAACAGTTTTAAGCTACCTTTTGCGCTGTCCTTTGAGCTTCGAAATTGAGTTCAGGATTATAAAGATCTGATTCCAGCCTTATTGAATCTGTGGCGCTGGCTGTAGTGTCTCTATCCATGTAAATATTTCCCATGTGGTCCGGGGATCCGAAAGATCCAGCCGTAACAGACGAGGTGTTGTCCACAGACGTGAATGAGAAATTTTGCATCCGCTGTGTTGTTGATCGAACTGAACTGAAAAATATAGATGTAGGGTAAATTTATATTTTTTTAGTACTGTTTACAACGCAATCTTGAGATCTTTGGCAACAATCTTCTTCTAATATAATCCCAAAATATTGAGAAAGCATTCATCAATAGCAACAACCAATAATATTATTCTCACGAAGGTGGCAGAGAGAAAGGACGAGAAGCGCTAGGGGTAGAGATATAGGACTATCAGGGAAAACTAGTTTAATGAGAGGGTGAGAAGTGTAGAAGGTAGAGGGAATAAGATGACGTAGTCGACGAACTGAGAGTACAATATCGTTTCTCGTCTCTACGGATCTGCGACGCAGTCTGCTACTATTATATCTATGGTAATATGACCGCCTCTGGACCACGAGCGGTTAAATTGAATCGTTGTGCCGTAAACCTGGACATCTTCTCTACAGGGGTCTCATCCATGGTCATCCTCTACGTCCTTACGGTGTCTTGGCTTCTGATATGAGTCGTGTGAACGAATGTGCATAAAGTGAGAGTGTCCTTGATCCCATAGTCACTTGCGACGTTTGTGTTTGATGTTTCCTGTTTAATTTTTGTCCCTGGACAAACGATCGACATTTTCTTCGATTATATGGAAACATTACCCTCCACATCTCGTGTCCTATGGACTATTCCGTATAATAAAATGAAAGGTAATAATTTCGCTTGAACGAGTAAGTCCCAGCTGCTCGTAGACTGCTTTCAGAATCTTCACCCCAAGTTTGAGCAACACGAGTCGTATTTCAAGATCAAATTTCAGTGATAATCGCGTTGTTTGTATAAGTATAAGAATGCCACGTTACAGTCCGGTAGGTAGTGCAGTAGGTAGTGCGGTAGGGATAACAAAACCAAAGATAATATAATGTCAAAAAAAACCGCAGGGACGTCTCGGGCTGATGAGGCTGAGAAATGGCGAGTTTGCCGAAGACGGCAGAGAAACACTGATACACCTGCTTGGAGTTCACTTTCCAGGTTTTCAACGAACGAAAAAAGGGTCACCTAGCAAAGATCAGTGCAGCAGGTGAATTGATAAACTCGGAGTCAGTATTTGGCCTAGCACCTTGTTGCGTCGGAATGTTGATCATAAACTTGATCCGGACGAAGCCGGATATTACTGGGAACAATTTCAGGGATACCGACAGGCAAAAGCCATCCTGAGCTACACGTACAGGATGGATAGAGCCAGGTAAATCCTCAGTTCACCCAAGAGAGATCTAAGGTTGGTGGTTTAGATTCACACAGAGCACAGCCACTCGAACTATCGTAAGCACAAAATGGGATTAAATTTTACAACGGAGTGCATAAAATGGAGCAGGGATGATGAGACATCCCTGCACGTCTCATGCCAGTGACCGAAATGAGACAAGCTCAGGGAACAAACTCTTGGGGATGAAAAACGGGACCCGAGGATATAGCTAAGTAAACAGTAGCCGACATACTGTGCTCCGTTTAGAGGACTTCAGTCGGCCACTAGAAGCCAACAATCGAGGGTGGAGAACAATTGGCTCCATAGCCTGAGTGCAAAGGGAGACCCTTTCGGGGTTCCCTGTCCATTTTAAAACTCAAATGAAACTGAACCTACTAAAGCAGTGTTCGCCATGAAATCTCGTTTCATCTATTTTCACGCTGCGGAGTCCCTGAAAAAATGAGGAAGTTGCTGACCATTCATAACGTAGGGCCTGTTGATGAAGGGTAAGCCGGGCAAGAATGGCGAGAAAATGAAGCCTTGAATATCTGAGTGATGTTGGCAAGATCTCAAATCCCTGAAATATAAAGATTCAATAATACAAAAACGTTGTCACATTAACTTCAGCATACATCCAAGATAAGCTGCACAAAGAGGAGCAGGAAGACCTAAAGCTGGAAGTCTTACGTCATACGCAGATGATCCTAGAGCCAGGATTGATAAGAGTGAAAGTCTTTCCACGATCTACTGTATTATGGTACATTGGATATGCTCGATAAGAAAATCGTGTTCTTTATCCTTTGATATCGCTTCACAATGTGATCATGCACGCTCTATCCAGACCAGAACAACAAAAACAAACTACAGTGACTTTTTTGAGCTTTACTATCTCGAATAGGATTTTCCTGTGAGCTGTTAAAGTATGCAAAAGTAACAATGTTTTGCACTCCATCAGAGGTTATTCAGGCGTTTTCAGAATTTCTGAAATAATATTATTGATTAGCATGTTCAAAAACTACAAAATGTCAGTCAGACAGCATAGTGGGTAGATTTGTGAGATTTGCGACAAACAGATACCACTTCTCATTTTATCATTTTTAATACCATGTAGAACGAGCTTTAGTGCTGCACTGGCAGCTATCGTTTCATTTTTTAACTCAAAGAATTCGATATTTGAAAAAAATTCGTTTTCGAATCCCCGGGAAAAAATGGCAAGTAAAATTGAACATTGTTTTCGATAATTTGGAAGAGCATTCAACCTCTGATACGAAACAGTGAAAAACAGGAACTCGAAATAATTTTTTGTCGGGAATCAATGGAAAAACCTTGTTTTCAGAATACAATTCGATAATATCCGAAATTGTCAGACATTTTATTATACGAGAAATGCATCTCTTTTTAGGGATCTCCTATTCAAACAATATTTCATTGCCATACATAGTAGGAATAAATGATCTCATTTCAAATATTTTCTGCATAATCTCCGATTCTTCCTTGAAGTTTGAAATTCACGTGATTGGAATAACATACTTCGACAGGTCGAGTAGCAGGAGCCGATGACGGTAGCCGTCATTCGAGACTTTTCATTGACAACTTTTATATAATAAAAATTAATTTTCGCATGATTTTCTCAACGAGTTTTTAAGATTTTAATCGATAATGTAGAAAATCCGCCTCGCCAAAAGTGATAATGATTACCCTGAGTGTAACTTGAGTGCATTTCCTCTACGGAGAGAGTCCTTCTGCTTCTTCGGAGAACTCAAATCTAGAGGTGCGTGCACCTGCACTCGAGTCCTTATCGTCTGTGCACCAGTCTTATCGAGCTGGCCTCGAGAAAACAATTCTTATGAGAATGATAGACATTGGAGTCAAGTTAATACAGTTCAATGTCACATGGTGACTCCCAAAGTTGTAGTTTATTCAATAACCTCCGCGAAGTGATAATTTACAATCTTCCATTGCAGAACAATTACGTTAAAACAAAAGTACATGCGCTATTCAAAACAATCCTAAAGTAGATAAAACCGGGATCGTTTAGGTATTCAAAACATATTCTCCTTGAGGGGGCAACAAGTTTTACTAGTTGATTGGTCGATTCAATGTGTCCCCTGAGGGTTTATATTTTTCTCATACCTCTCCACCATTCTATTCCACACCCTACAACTACCTTAGTAGTAGGTAGGGGGGACCTACAGCTTAAGGTGGGTTCCGAACCACCAAGAACACCAGCCCTAAGTACTTAGAGTAACCTTTTTCTAAAGAGGTATCGGCACCACGACTTTCATCGCGTAGGCCGCCAAAGCTCTTCCAGAGTGCAAGGCGGGAATCCAACCCACAACCAGCCGGCGTGGGTCTGAAGCGCATGCCTTAGCCCCCACGATCAACTGACCACCCTGACAAGTTCTACTATATACTCGCTATTTATCAAATTTGATGAATTTACATGAATTAGCATAATTTCCGAAACTTTTAAAAATTAGTGTCGTTAACGAAAACTAAGGAAACTTATAGAAATTTACCAGTAACTATTGATAACTTTGATAAAATTTCTGCAAGACGCATGCAATTGGCCATGCTGCGGAATTCAGAGTCTTCGCCGTTGAATGACCTAACGGATGGGGGATTCAAGATCATATGCTACCTTAGGACAGAAAAGTGATGAAGTAGTGAAAGAGAGTGAAGAGACCTGAAATACGTTATTTCCCACTTGCTCTACTGGCCTTAAGAATCGAACTTTTAGGCAAGGCGTTGTAATAAAATATTTATATTCAATCAGCAGTTTTGCAGATTTAGAATTTTCCCTGATATTCTTGAAATTTCGAACACAATTTTAACTGTAAAATTTACTCATAAAGCCCTGCAGTTTCGTTAAATTTGATAGAAATCGCTGAAGCACAATGCAACTCTGACATTCTCGAAATAGATTGACCAAGAGTATGCGGAAAAGATAGTAAGAAAGAGTGGGTAGAATGGCAACAGGAAGAAAGAATAAGAGGAAACGTATGTGTACTGGATATAAAAAAATGTATGGATACCTCTGTGAAACGCTTATTGTTAGATGCTTGCCATCATGAGTTTGCCATGTATATAATTTCATATTTCTCATTCCACTTTATATTTCTGACATGTAATTGCTTCTGTTGGCGAATTCACATCTTATTTGAGAGATCTTCAAAGTTGTCTCTAACATATGACGTGAGTTCAACAAGAAAGGAACAATGATATGGTAAAATAATTAGTCATGTAAGATATGAAATTATATACACGTATTCATTTCTGAACAAAGAAGATTATTTCTAGTTTCTATGACTCACTTGTAAAACTCTGAAGCGTCAATGTAGCTCTGCGAGGTGATTGATCTCAACGCATCAAATATCCTTTCTCCAGTGGTGGGACTATTTTTCCTTAACATAGACCCAGGATTCGGAGGATCTGGTGGAGCAGGCGGTGGTACAGGACTAGTTGCATTGTCTACGACTGAAACTGGTAAAGACAAGGAGTCGATATCTCGGAAAAATTCCTCGTGTTCATGGTGAGATACATGATTATAGGATGTTTCGTAGGTAGGTCGATCAGGTAGACTTTGAATGTACTCTGAAACTCGTTGTAAACCTTGTAGTTTTGTAGGACTACTACGTAGGCTGTAATTCCCAAGCGAATCTTCTTGAATATGCTCATCACTTCGGAACGAAATCATCTCGATGCTTTGAATCTCGTTTACCTTTTGTGTCAGGTGGTTGGATAAGTCCTGAGCGTCTTGCAACACCTTTGGGATAGTTTGTGGCCTATACTTCAATTCCATGCTATTTTGAGTTGTGATATCAGTTAAGTTGTGTAACCCAAAGCTGTCACTTATTCCTCTAGACTCGAGCCTCATATGCTGTTGCTCTGCTCGGTTTCTCTGCACAATGTCATAGCTACCGTAGGGTTGAGATGCTTGACAAGAGTCATCATGATAATCGTGTTCAAACTTTAACTCATGATCTGATATTGGAGCTCCTTGTACACTATACCTTATTTTTTCAGGTTCATTAAAATAATCATATTGCCTGTAGGAATCATCTCGTAGAGTAGTTAACTCTTCCCGTCTATCTTTCTGAATTCCCATATCATATCTAAGGGGAACAATATGCAAATTTGTATTTGTTTGTACCAAATAAACTAATAATTATTTGAGATTCAAGTTAGTAAACTATGTGATTGCAACGAGCAAAAAAATTCTGCAATTGCGCGAGTAGTAATTACCTGGTACAAACGTATATTGCACACTTTTTTCGCAACACCCAACCGAAAAAGTTTGTTTGCGATGAATTTGCGAATCATTTTATGAATCTGACGCAAAAAATCTTTTAGAATCCCAACAATATTATACTACTTTGACAAAATAAGGAATATGAAAATCCTGTCAGATCTGTATGCTTGATTTAAAACAAACTGTTCATCGAGAGTTTCCTGAAATGCAGAGTCAAAATGAGAAAAAAATTTGCCGGATCTGTTTGCTCAAATTGACGCCCCCTACACCACTAACTATCTGAAATAAATTCTGAATCCGTCCCACATTAATGATGGTGGTAGCACTTTTAAAATAAATCGAGGCTAGATTTCATGATTCGCAATCCGTGTGGAGAGTAGTATTTTCAACGTGCGCATGCGCAAGAGTCGCTAACGGTGTGGAAAAGTAACTACTTCACACACTGTGAGGTCATTCGTGTTGATAGTCACTTTACACATTATTAAACTAAGTGGTGGATGTTGCGAAAAGAGCAGCTTCAATAATATGTTCAATACATTTTGTTATTATGGTACCTGCGATTAAAATTCGCTGATCGCATTTCGGCCTGATTTTGGACTGTATGTGAAGACATATGGATGGTTTCGGGCAATGTTTTGCAAGTGTAAGCTTTGAATCCTATTTTGGATTGTTCATTGGTTTTGAAAGACGCATAACTATTAAACCCCGATCCCAAATAATCACTATACGTATTGACGTCTTCATTCTGGAACAGGAAGATAGATGGCTCTGAGACACGAGATGAACTCGGAGCCTTTGGTAGAAATGGAGGAGGAGTAAGTGGACCAGGATTTGCTGCCTGCATTCTGAGGTAGTCTACGGTGTTCACTGCATAGAGAGGCGAGGGTCTAGGTCGTGCCATAGTACTCGGTTGCGGAGCTGGTCTTAGTGGCTGAGGCGGTATTGTACTTCCGGTTCCCGAAGGGGGATGAAGATCTCGGTCGACAGCTTCGAACCTATAAGAATTATGTTTTAGAAGATGCGTCACAAAATAGTCCTTAATACATAATTTGTGTAAGATTCAGCAGTCAGCAGTCAGGAATGCTTCCACAGCAAATTAAATTTTTCTTTGGCATTTTGCTCTTGTCTATAGCCTACATCGTGAAAAAATATCGTTCAGAGGAAACGGTAAAGAGTTGACATAAACTTGTCTCGATCATTTCTATATTGATTTCATTCGAGTCATCGGAACCATCATCATAATCCCTGGATTTATGATACTTTGGTACTAATGAAAACTTGCCGAAGCCTCGAGCACTCAGCAACCAGAAAAAGTGTTCCCAAACTTCCAGATAACTAGTCTGTTGATACGGTACAGCAATCACTGTCGTTTTCAATAGCCTTAAAGTAGCGCAGCTAAAGGAAGGAGGGTGCATCTCAGAGCTATCTCAAAACGGTATTTCTTTTCACGCTAAACTACGATTGACAAAATGATAACGTTTTCTTATGACTTTACACATATATTTACCTCGTAAAAGATCCCTGTGCATCCAGCTTAAGATCGCTATCACTATGCAGTAAGTATTGAGATGTGTTGCCTGTTTGCTGGTATAAACCTGGTACGGCTTGAACGGTAGGATGTTGAGCTTTCACCAGACCCACCTAACGTAATAAGAAAGTTTAAACCAAATAAAATCTAATACATGATAACTGTTTGTGCTCGTTCCCATACGTTTAATGCGTGAATTTTGACTATATTTTTCCTAGCGTTATGAATATTGTTACTTGGAACAAAAACTAAATCAGAATCGAAATTGTTTTTCAATTTGACTTCAAAGAAGGTTCTTAAAACGCCTGTGGCTTTACTATTACATTCCTATTGCATCACTGGCGCTTCGCGCTCTACAATTAGAATTTACGGATCAAGGTATCATTCACGGTATATCTTGCAATATATTTTCTTATTATTTTATTTCATTATTTGTAGTAGATTGGTTAATTCCAGCAAACATATGATATAGTTTTATCCTCAAATTAACATGGGATCAGAAATTATCGCGGGGTTAGCGTAACTTGTCGAGAAATACGATGCAAGTACTAACCGCACCCAACGCTGCTTAACTTCAGTGATCGGAGGGGCACTGGTTTTTCGAGCGTGGCATGGCTCGAATTAAATGACTAAAACTAACTTCTGGGATACACTGGAATTCCAAATGTAATCTAACTGCGAGCTCAGCCGACTGGAGCAATGCCGAACCAAGAAAGTGTGCAGTACCTCCGCAGTTAATTTCGTCAAAGGCGTCAGTGAGTGGCGCGTGTGTTCGGTCGTTGACCATACCGAAAATGCATAGAAATAAGAGGCAGCGTTTGTTGCTCAGACAGAAATTTCAAATTCAATAGAAAAAGTGAGAGCAGGTAATTTTTTACAGCAGACGAAAATCAAGTGAAAATAGCTCATACTGCCCTGACTGTTGACGTTTGAGCACGACTGTTTGGAGTCTAAGGGGAAAAGAAGATCATGCCCCACGCTGGGCTACAGATGAATTTCCAATGTATTTCACATTTGATGATTGCAAATATGTTTAAGAATTTTGCTTATGTGAATCTGAACCAAAAGAGTCAGAGAATCCGAGAAAGATATTAAAAATCATTGCACTGTATTTAAATAAGATCCTGATATAATTAGCTTGATTGGTAATGATGCAGAACTCTTTGAATCAGTGCGCGTTCGAAAAACTTTGTTACTATAATTTGCTTATCATGACGACATCCAGTAAAAGTCACAATTATAACGTGAAGGATCTCGTAGAAAATTTCATGATTTTGGAAAAGATTTGAGTTTCAGAGTTTTTACCTAACAGAAAAATGTCATGACATAATTTTTTTATAAATTTATTACCCATTAAAAATGTATATAGAAATGTCTCAATTCGCTATAATGTTACTTTTTTCTACATTTATAAATTTGGAATATTTTGAAAATCATCTAACTTTTTCAATCATCAACGGATTCAAGAATGGTAGGAATATAAACTTGAGAATATTTTTATTATATACTAGAATCGCTGACAAAAATTTCCGAAACTTCAATTAAAATTATATTGAAAATTTTGAAAATGCCCTAAGTTTTCAAATTTGGGTAAGATTGACCTAGTTTATAAACTTGATCTTTATTCTGGGATCCTTGAAAAATGTTTAAACAGACAATGTATGTACAGACAGAGAGGCAGGCAAAGACAAAATTGTATGATCGTAGGCCATGGAAAATAGAACTGAGGAAAATTCGAGGGGCTATTTACTGAATAATTCTCGTAGTGAACGTCGAATAACTTTTCCGAAGTCCCTCTAGTTGGCAGTAGCAGTTTTGGTGAGTCTCTGGTTATTCTCTCTTCAGTCCGATTAGCCTATCAGTGTCTCCTTTGCTCTCCTATCTTAGTCTCTCCGCCTCTATTCTTCACCCGATCTGACCGGAAAAGAACAAAACACTAGCGCGAGTGTGACATAACATCCTAACCGAAGAACAAATAGTATGTTACAAGAAACAAGCGTTCCCTTTGGTAACACATGATTATTTGCTTCAAGTTTCAAAAGTTTACAAGATCTGTGCCAACGTGTTATCGACTTCTAGCTCAGGAAATGATACTTTGGGAAACAAGAATAAAGTACTTTGATCATGAGCAACCAAGGACAGCTAGGTAAATCTGCATTACGACGGTTATCTTTTGAAGGGGACTCCTTTAGTGCATTATGGTTCTGTTCAGCGATTAATCCATTAGGCCGAAAATAAAAAAGCATGTCTCATGGATTTTCCATACATGATAATAAAGACGGTCATCAACTGATCCATCTTCCGTACATGGATAACCTAAAGATGTAGGAACACCAGGACCACTAGATCAGTTAGTATTACGACTGGTATCTTCCACGGGGATTCCTTCAGTGCATTATGGTAATGGATAAGTGCAGAACATGGCATTTAATTAAGGGAGAGTTAGGGGCAGAAGAATCTGGAAACGAGAATGAAGATCATATAGAGGCGATGGCTGAGGGTGAGCCATACAAATATCTGGGCATTCTTGACTCTTAAGTGTATTCAGTATTCGATAGTTGAGAGAAGGCTCATGACTGCCTTCATTCAGATTGGTTCTGAAGAATTCTTTCAAATCAGCCATCAAAGTCATGGACATTGAGGGTTTTCAATTACGCAAGCATTCTAAGAGGTAGATTAGGTATACAAAGATGCTTATAGCTGTATATTTGTGATGCTAGAACATGCTTACAAGGGGGAGGGGACGGGGTCAAAAATTGCGGAAATTATGCTTACGGAATACTCTAATGGACCCTCAACACGTATAATATTCTCACGTACTCATTTGAGCTCATTAAATGGCCAAACAACGACCTTAAAAGGATATATGAATCAAACACGTTTTTGGAGCAAACTCCAAATCATAGTTTTCGGAGTAACTCCAAAAATTGCCACTCCTTTTTCTTCAACCGTTGCCTTCAATGAAGTTTCAAGGAATCAAATTCCTGAAGAAGGTCCGCATTGTGTGCCGAAACGTCAAACATTTTTATTAAAGAAAAACGATGACCGACAGCAAAAATCGTTTGTATTATTGTTAACTGGGACCGATAGACCGGAAAAAAAGAATTTAATTCCTTAAAACTTCACTTAATGGGATAAACAGAACCATCTGCGTCAAATTGATTAAGCACCTAATACACCACAGTAATTCGGCGTTTGAAAGGGTAGTTCTACCATGACTTATACATGGTAGGGGCTATGCAGGTGTCAAGCAACTGTGCATATCGCAAGTAATTCAGTTGGGAGACAATTTCAGTCCCATAAACTTGTTCTCGGCAGGAACCTCCAATTTCGGGACAGAAACCATAGAGGAATTAGAAACGCAATGATGAGGAGAAGCTGTACAGAGCAAGCACCCCAAAACATTAGATCCATTTGAAGTGGACACAAAGGCATCTAATATTTAGCTGAATAATAGTGTCCTGTTTCCGGGAATTGAGGAATTCGTGATAGCGATTAAGGACAAAGCTGACAGCTCCAGAAACTTCCGCAACCACGTTTCACATCAAGACGTGGTTTACAGGTGCCGATTGTATGGACATACCAACGAATCTATCAAACAAATTATCGATGAAGGTCACGTAATGGCTCAGATAGGGTACACACACAGTCACAGTCATGTAGCAGGCTTTATACATCAACAACTTTCCATAAACCTAGAACTCATAAGAGAATGGATGCCTTTTTCCCGTGGGGTAACAGTTTCTAGCTCTAAACAAGAATCCAGAGGCTATTCATATTACCTTCAACACACAACACACAGAAAGAACTTGGAAATACGTCATACACTTAATATTGTGCCTTCTAAAGAATTATCACGCGAAGTCTCAAACTTTGAAGTAGATTCTTAACATGTTGAACTCATTGGGCACTTGACATCGTTTGTGGCTGATGATAGAACATCGGATAAGAAGATCCGGTGAAAAGTTGGAAGACACAAGAAAATAATTTATCCCGACCGGGAGTGTTCTTGCGTTGCTATCGCGATAGGGCTGGAGCTGTCCTCTCATAACTTTAATGGCAGAAGACAGAAAACGAAGAGTCAAAGGACTAAGAACATCAACACCCAAAATAATGGAGAGTTTAATTGATATTTTGAAACGATGGTAGCCTCTTGAAGATCGTCGAAGCCCTCCTGGAGCCACCGCTGGGGTCCACAGCATGCAGAACAGTGGTCATGGTAAACTGCGTAATGGTGAAGCAGATTTCACTAATCAGCGATCTTTCCGAGAAGGACATCTGCTAAAAACGGCTGATATTAAAACATTAGCTGTGCCTGTTGAGGATGCTTCGTCTACCGTAAACGATTTGCAACCAACTACCTCAACAGGAATAACGTGAGAGAGCATTATTTGGTACGCAAAAATGACAATAGGATCGGCACGACTCCAGCATCAAAGCGCAAAGTTTGAAACTAAATGCGAGGATCGACACAATTTCGGGAGGAAGTTCGCTGAAAAGTATGTCCCGCATACACAGAGAATCGGATGCTCTGAGAAGCACCCGGAAGCGACTCATGTCACTTTTAACACACTCTGCCGCTGCGTAACGATAAAACTGTTGCGAGAAAAACATTAAAATACACCATTCACTCAATGTTGTGTCTACTAAAACAATATCGCAAAAAAAATCGAAACTTTGTAGTAAATATTTTGAAGGGTGACCCAAAAAATTACATTTAACAAATTTCAACGTGTCAGTTCACCAAATCATTCTTTTCGGCAAATAAAGTTACACGTATTTATAAACGATTTGAAGTCGACAAGTTCCAGCAGCAGCGTTAGGTTTGACACAGAGAGCAGGTAGACTTATTATTACCCTTCTATTCAACTCATTGTCAGTGACTTATCCCATTTTAACGTGACGCCCTCGCCCCATCGTGTACACTTCACAGGATGCCTAATATTTCCTCAACGTCGCGTTGCTGTCGGTCAGCTTTTATCGCTCGAACTTTCGATTGTTACAAGATTTGCGCTATTTAAAAAACCTAAATTTGTTCAATTATTTATAATGTTAATTTTTGAAGTTAGCATTCACCTAATTAGATTTGTGTAATAAAAATGTATTAATAATATTATTTTAGATCGAAAATTATTTAAAAATGTCATAATTTATCATGAAATATTCTCAAAGTTTTTTAAATAACAATGAAATGATAATAATAATATTCCGAGTCAAAATAAATCTATAAACTTCATGATTTGTTTATAATTTGCCGGAAACGCTCTGGAAATTCGTTGATTCGTAATTTAATAATAATAATAATAATAATAATAATAATAATAATGATATTTCAAGTTGGAAATCAATAAAAAATGTCATGATTAGTTTATAATTTCCCAAAAATATTCCGAAAAAAGGTTAAATAACAATTTGATGATGATGATGTTTCAAGTCAAAAATTATTTTAAAATATCATCATTTGTTTATGGGTTCCTGAGAATGTTCCGAAAGTTTGTTCGAATATTTGGTAAATTATTCATAATGGTTATTTTTAAGGCTGCATTCATTGTATTCATTGGTGCTGTACATTGTTTAAGTTTTTATATTTCCAATTCTTACCTTTTCTTCTCGAGGTGCCCACAGCCAAGATAGTCTTTGCCGCCATTCTTCACAGATACTCCAGACGTTTCTAGCTCCACATTGCCAACCGACGAAATACCTGCTTAGGTAAAAGTGCTTGCTACAGACAAAGAAACAAAATAGATCGATAACCGAGTACAAACAAATTTTTCAACATTTATGGAAGCGTTAAATCGTAATGAACGTTTATTTAACATTTTCCGAAATCTTCTTTTCATGGGAACTCTTCCACATTTGCGTGTATATGTTCCTTTAAGAAAATTTTCTGGAAAAACTTGCCGGAAAATATCCAATATTCATGTAAAGTAATTGACATTTCCCTTCTGGCTTCTCGAGGCACTGCTCTTAGATGGAAAATTGTGCTGAAAAAATGTCACATCTTAATAGTAGGACTATTAAGTATGACTACAATATTACTTGTCGAATTCTGCTAATTTAGAAAATCCAATGAGACATTTTTGAATTACAAGGTCCAACGACAATCGCCTATACGTCGAGTGCTATAGACTTCATCAAAATAAATACGAAATAGAAATACCTTTTGCAGAGTACGAGTATCACCCCAGCTACTAGGACAATGGTCACAGCAGCTCCCAAGCCAGTGATAACCCAACCCATTTCCTTATTTCTGACTACGGCCTGACGTGCGAAACACAGTTATACGATGAACCTAGAACATCAAAAAGTAAAAATTATTATAGAACTATAATTTAATTGCGGAATTTTGAAACATCGAAATGACTGTGCACAAAATGTATAAGGGTGATTCTAAGAACTTCGGCTGGAATCTTTTCTCATAGTATTTCATAGTATATCGGGTAAAGGAGAATGAGCGTAACCGCAAATGAAAATGATAATTTGATATTAACAAATTATAACAATGCTAGGAATGGCTAAAATATTATGAACGTAGTGAAATCGTGCAAACTTATCAGTTCTCAGTTAATTTATGTAGAATCCAGCATAATAACTATACTTATGGATCTTGGTTTTATAAGTTGTCTTCAAGTTTGAGTAAAGTCGACAAAAAATGTCGATAATATAGACTCTCCGCTCCCCTTTTTTACGCCTCACGATGTCGGGTCAATTTGCTCGGATATAATGATCCGTCTGGCCAGAAAGAACCCAATATAGAGTCGCAGGATTATGGCAAGATGTTGATGTATAATGCCTACTACATCATTTTGTCGGTGCGTGTACTTTCTCTGAGCCATTACGCGAAATGCCATCAATGATGTATTCGATGGATTCGTTGGAATCTTAACATTATTGGTACCTGTCAACCACGCCTTGATGTAGAATATGCTTGAGATAGTTTCTAGTGCTGACAACCCTGTCCTGAATCGCTATCAAGAATCCTTCTGTTTCCGAAAACAAGACACCCTTTTCCAGCCAAATGTTAGATGCCTTCTCCTCTGCTTCATATTAATCCAACGTTTAGGGTTACTCGCCGTGGATAGCTTTTTGTCCTCATTGCGTTTCAAATTCCTCAATTGTTTCTGCGCTCATACACAAGGATTCCGCTGAGGGCAAGTATAAGGGCGTCTTATCGAGATCTGATTCACAGATGGTGTTGTGAAGCGTAACATGTCGCTTGCTGGCAAAATAGTCCCTCAACTATATAACTTGTGATACACACAGTTGCTTGATATATACAACGCTCCTACCCCCAATATGGCATAGTACTCGCTGTGGTAATATGTGGTGGTTCCGATCGCCGAAGTACTGTTGTAGATTCAATGCACAAAGAGTACATGAAAGGAAGAATAGCATACGTGTCAAGAGCTCTGATTTTTTAAGCAGAGTTGAGAGAACTCTTCAGAATCAATCGTAGTCTTGCAGTGAAAGTAGTTATAAGGCTTTTCTTAACTTGAGTATGCTGCATACCATTTGACTCAAGAATGCCCAGATATTTTCATGACTCACCCGCAACCATTTCCTTTACATGATCCCTCATTCTCATTCGCCAATTCTTCGGTTCCTAATTTCTCTCTAGTTAAATGGACTGTTCTGCATTTATCTAATCCAAACTCTAAATGGATTTGAATTCGATCATAAATAGATGAAGAATTTTCTATGAAAATATGATTATTTATATGAGTTGATGTAAAGTTGAGCGTCTGGATGCCATACGGGGATACGTGTGGATTTCGGCGATCAACTATTTTCCAAGAGGTCGAACTATTAAAATGTCTTAAAATTCTATTTTGATGACTGATATTTGAAGAGAATTTCATAGTGCATCTTTTCTTTGTTGGAAGTAAGCATGTACGTTTTTTCGTTTTTTAGTTATTGAAGAAAGCAGTTTTTTTCGCTGAAAAAATTTCCAGTTTATTTTTGCTTTCAACTCGCCAGATCTTCACCGGCAATGGTTATTTTTGGTTGATATTTTTATGTTACATGGTTTAACATTTGATACGATTGTTAGAGGGTTTAAGAAAATCAAAAAGCTTACCAGGGTCGTAAAATGAATTAAAAAATATTTTGTTCGGAATGTGAGATGCATTCATAGAAACGAAAAAGTTGAGTGGGTTCGTTTCCATAAAGTTTATTATTTATTACTATGGCTTGTTTGTAACAAAGGACATAAGTTTTTAAAATATTGATGCTTCCACACAACTCTGCACATCCAAGCTAAGAAATACCATTTGTTGAAAAATGGTTTACGAAAAAAAATACAAGAAAACGCACTCCTAGCGAACGTGCATCGTTTTCCGCAGCTGTGCTCATGCCCGCAGCGCCAAGAGACGTACAGGAGAGCTGTCAGGCGCTAATTTGAATTCAATTCAAAATTTTCTTTATTGTTCATAATTCATTATACAGTAAATAAAAATGCATGGTACATATACAAACTTTTAGGACTCCTATCTTATGACAATGATATTTCTTCCTAATTTGTTTATGAGTATAATATTTATTGCGTTTATAAAATCATTTATTTGTTTTGAAACATAAATAATAAGTTCAGTTCTCAGGGAAAAAATTTCGTAAAAACCTGTTTAATGGTTATATTGAATATTAACGACTACTTAGATAATTTAATCTATATACAACCTTACAAGCTATTTCCTGTAACTGTTAGGCCAGTTTTAAAAGGATTTGGTCTAATTATCACTGCATCCGGTGTTGCAATAATTTATATTTAACTTTAAATGATGCGTCTTGGTAGCGCAGCTTACCAGTGTTTTGTAGTATTGTGAGTTTTGACAATTGTTTATCAAATAAATCTTTGGTAAGTTTCAATATTTGTTTATCGATCGACGGTACATTGCGTTTATTATGTGAAACTGTAGTTTTAGTTCAAAATTTCGCATTAAGAGTCATTCGAACACATTTATTTTGGACTCTCTGGAGTTTCGAAATATTTGACTTATAAGTATAGCCCCATACGGGAGCAGCATACAACATGATTGGCCTGTCAGGCGCTGTAATCAGCACTCGAGTATATCTGCTATGGAGCGGTCGGTATATACGTGCGCTGATTTTTGCGTGTACTTCGCTGTACGCTGAGTCATGAAAAGAAAGAAAGGGTGGGGATGAGGGGGCCCCAACCATCGCCCTCTCTTGTGAGATCCAATGTCCGCGCACCCACGATTTATGATCTCCTCATAGAATAATCAGACTAGAAGAAGTTGTTGTGCTTTGCTCTTACAGCATAGATACACAAACTGATAAAAATTTGACATGACAGGAAAAGTGACGTTTTATGTGTGAGAAAAAGCCCATGAATGGGAAAAAACTACAAAATCTGAGAAATCATTCTAGGTAAGAAAAGTAAAGAAAAAATAGAAAAGGTTTCATAGGGTCAAAAATAAAGGTTATTGGTTATTAGTTATTAGCAGGCCAGGCAAGGCAGGGGCGTCGAGATTAATCTCGGCGCAGCTTCCTCCCCCGAAACCCGGCTGACCATATTTCCCTAGAGAGGAAATATGTTTAGAAGGTGATAACGATGCACACCAATGGAACTTAGTGACGATTTCTCTAATGTACATGGAAATGTATGGCAATCGAAATTCTCTGTGGAGGACGGATTTCCTGGCGTATCTAGGGGTTTTGGTGATGCGCCTTGAAAATTTATTTGCATGATCTGCATGTGAATAATGTTAGTTTTTGACGCACCATCCCAGATTGTACAGGCATATCTTATGATAGGTCTGATAAACCTTCTATAGATTAGGATTCCATTATCAGGTTTTAGACTCGAGTATCTATTATCCTTTTTCCAGATGAGTCGTTTATTTAGTTTACCCCCTAGTTACTTCACGGAGTTTTTCCATTCTATTGGTTTATTAAACATTTTGGGTGGATCAATTTCAGCTTGCCTTCTGACGGAGGAAAGAATGAATTCTGACTTTGCTACGTCATTTTTATTCGCCAGAGCTAAGTCTATGCCTCAATGATTTCAAGAGCTTTGTTAAGTAGTTTTAAGAATTTCAGAACCGACCAGGAGGAAGCGAACAGTACAGTATCGTCTGCATACAGTCCAATTGAAACTTATGTTACCCAGGGATGTCATTTACATATATTATGAAGAATACTGGACCTAGAATGCTACCTTGCGGCACGCCCGCTAGCATGGGTTTTTCTTTTGAAATAGCCTGGTTCATTTTGACTGGGAATTCCCTGTTGGAAAGATACGAGTGTATAAAGTGAACAAGCCTCCTTGGAGAATTGTAATTTATTAGCTTCCTGAGCAGTCCAACATGCCAGCCACTATCAAAAGCTTTTTCCACATTGAGGAAAACAGCTCCAGTATGCTTTTTACGATTGAAATTTAAGCTGATAGCTCCAGTGAGCTTCAGCACCATGTGCTGCGTAGAGTGGCATTTCCTAAAACCGTATTATTGTGGTTCGCAGATACTATTTTCCTCGAGGTGATGATTTATGCGAGTGAGTATTATCTTCTCAAACATTTTGCTCATTGTATTAAGAAGGCTAATGAGCCTGAAGCTGTTTGGATGATATAGATCCTTGCTTTTTCCCTGAAAGACTAAAATGTGAGATACTTTTCAAGAGTAAGAAAAGTAGCTTAGTTTAATACAAGCATTGAAGATATTGGCAAGAAGAATCACACACGAGATCGGAAGTTTTTTTGATATAACTAAGTTTGAGATTGAGTCAGGGCCTTGTCAGGGCTTTGTTGTTTCAAGTAGTTTTAATTCGCTTTGTTAGTTCCTTATAGGTGATTTACTTTAAATTTTCTCCACTCGGGATTTTAAGATACTCGGAGACAATTTTGTCACATTTGATGATATGTTTGTGGGTCTGATGGTTCCTCATGGGGTAAGGAATGACTTTCCAAGTTTTCTGCCGGAAGGTTTGCTTTACGCTCAAAGAAAGAGTAAAAGTTTGATCGGGTTTCTGGAGTTATCTCTGATCTCTAATGTTTATCATGAGTTTTTATGAGGTCTTTTAGCTCAGGGCTGAGAAGAAGTATTAAGAAGTTTGGGTTCAGAATTTACTGGAGATTCTAAGGTCGTGGTGAAAGTCTGCGATTATGTCTTTGCAAAGTTGTAGCAAGGTAAATCCGGAGTTTTTTCACAATTAGTGTAAAGGCTCAGAAAGGAAGTCGACGTTCCGAGTAAAGTTCGTTTATAATACCTAGCAATGTCATGATTTAAATAGTTGTTTTTGGTAATTCCAAAGTCGATAAGGTCCGATTTTTGTTCAGTATTATTAGGAAAACAGGTATGGGAATCTGGGGCGGAGATAGAAAGATTCTTGTCCATTCTAAACTCGAAAAGTTGTTTCTCAATTTTGTTCGTCATTCTACTATTTCAAGCTAGATACTTGCCATTGAATTCACCTGCAGCAATAACCGAGATTGTGAGTCTGAAAATTTGTTTGGAGTAATTTTTTATAAACTCGTAAGAGGGGGTCTGGTAAAGAGAGACAATTGCATATGGGTTCCCGTGTATTTTTATTCCTTTAGCAGTGGCTTCAAGAGGTTCAAGTTTGGGAACTATCAATTCATGGTGTTTTATATTTTCGTGCATTAAGATTGCTATTCCTCTATTACTCTTGCTTCTATATATTTTATAACCGCGTAGTTTAACCTGCAGGGATTTTTGGAGTAGAGTCCCGCTAAGAAGACAAATTGTGATGTTATGGTTATAGAGGTAGGTAGCAACATCATGTCCTTTTTTTTATTTTTCCCTGAGCGTTCCAAAAAAGAATTCGGAAAGTTTCATAATTGCGGGCTGCTATTTTCAATGGAAATTGCTAAAATACTAGTTATAATTTCGGCTGATTGCTTTATAGCTTCATTCATGCTTATTTTTCCCAACATTATTACGGTTGTTAGAGACGTGGCTTTTTCAATGAAGGTAACTTAGTTAATTTAAATGACTCTAGAAAATGCGTTCTGAACAGCGGCGATTACTGGACCAATGTTTTCTTCTGCAGTGGGAAGAGTGTCTATGCTGGGATTTTTAATCTGTTTTTTAACTTTCGATTTAATTTGGGTCTGAGCAATGCATTTTGAGGCGACTTTAGTGTTGTAAAGCGGTTGATTCAGTAATGCCGGGGGTTCACCGGGGCTGCTTATTCTTGAGGCTGGCTATGATTTGGCGGAATCAGTGATGCAAAGAGCTTGCAATAGGTAGTATTCCTTAGGTTGATAGCAGGTTTGAAATTAGGAGTTTAGGCTGGCTTTCTAGAAGCTTTTCTTCATGCTGTGAAGCCTTTGTAGTTAGCCGGGTGGTCTTCGCCGCAATTGGCGCAAGTAGCCTCCACTTTAATTTTTAAAAAGTCTAGAGAATTCAGTTTAGACGATTCTTTTGCTTGCGATGTGTTGGAGACTGCGATTCGTATTATTCGCATGGCCTTTCTAGTTTGTTCGGTGCGCATGCGGCTAGCTACTGTTATTGCGAATCCCTCTTCTTTGAGTTAATCGTAGATCAGAGTTTCGAAGTACGGAACGGGAATGTTCCTTATTACGAGTATGATTGGAGATGCCTCGACATTTTCATAAAGATAATACTAGGAACCTTGCTTTTTAAGGTTAGATATTATGGACACGTTAACGGAGTATACATCGGAGCCAATGCTACAAACAATAGGTTTACAATTCGCGGAATCTTCAAGAACCTGATAAAGGCCTGTGTACGGGTGATTTGTCTCGTCAATTATTCCATTGATTGGGGGTGTTTTTCCCGGAATCACGTTAGCCTTGGGTTTACCGCGATAGAATCTATTTCAAGATTTTCATTTGGAGGTTTGACAGTCGTCTTGGTGCTGCTAGGCGTATTAGAAGATACAGATGACACAGAAGTAAACGAACCTGATTGTCTTCTGCGTTTCCTTGACGAAGCAATCTTTCAGGCATTCTCGTCCATGTTTCCAACAGTTTCTCGTCCTCCTGATACCGATGGTGGATCACTTCCTCCCGGATTGAAGGCATGGTTGCCGTGGCCTCTAAGTTTATTTCTTCTCTGAGTATGGCTCTCCAGGTTTGTCCTGAAAAGGTCAAGTAAAAGAGAAATCGAGTTCGAGACAATCAACTCAATGGGTCTGATAGACCAGAATCTATCAATCTATCATGAGCAAAAGTTGATAGTCAAATCGAGCACGTCACAACATTATATCAGTATGATCTGACGGATCCACCCCTGGAATCGCCTACTTGGAAGGAGCACCGCTGATTCATGATTTACAAAACTCTCTTCTGTACTAACTGAAAGAACGAATTCACAGCTTCACAGTGGTTCTGAATCCCCAACTGCCAGTCAAAACCTCGAAAATCGCCAGTTTCCGAACGAGATGAAATTCACTGTGCATGTAAAGGGTGCGTTTGTAACGAGAAATCCAAAAGAGCAGATTTTCACATTCATTAGTTTCGACAAGGTATACGCTCAAAGTCGAAAGTTCCGCCAAACACTTGTTACACAGCTGAATAGTCTCCGGCATCCGAGTGGAATGTAAGCGTCAAAAAAAGGCAGTTGGATATTAACCAGTATATCTGGACCCCATGAATTTCAATCGTAAAGGTATGCAGGATATTTCTGTACTAGTGTGAGGTGAAAATAATAATGCATGCGTCTGTAAGAGATTTCGGAATGTTGGCACTCCTATTTCTATTTCGCGCGGTAAAAATTTTGAAATTCAATAGAGGATTAGCTTTCGAAACCATTAGAAACCTATTTGATTCCTACTGTGTTGTACGTGGGAAGGTGTCCCCAATGAAGTGGCGTTGAAATTTTATGCCCTAGATTGTCTGTCTTCTTATAAGGACGATTTCTTTAGCGCGTGCGGAGCGCCATTTTACGGACTCGGTGGACAGGCGATACGGGGAATTAGAAGTGATCTTTCAAGCCTCTTTTTCACGAATAAATTTCTAAGAATACTAGTTCCTGTCGTCGAATGTTTTTAACAAATCGTTTCATATTTTTACATGGTCATCGTTCCGACTCTCTTTGAATATATAGAGACAAAAAAATTTATTTTCGTAACAATACTTTATTGAATATATAATTGTAAGTGTTGATCAACTTATAATCATTAACGGAAATGAGTATAAAAATAGATGAATTTGAAATTGAAAATCTATAAAATTAAATGGATTTCAACTTTGAGTCTTCAAAATCAAATAATTCTCGATTCTTGATCTTCAAAATTGAACTGTATATTCCAGAAAAATATTTGAATTTAAGTTATTTTCGAATTGAATTATTGTAGCAGTATTGAAGCAGAAAAAAACTTTAGAGATTTATATCAAGGATCATCGTTATAAAATAAAGAATTTCAGTAGTTCAATGTTGAACTCTGATTATCGGTTATAGTATAACCATTATTATTTTTTATGAACAATTGAAAGTAATGAATTTTTTATTCGACTTTTCTGCGTAGGAAAAAAACTTTTTGAACTTGGACAAAAAATATTTTGGATAAAAAATGGAGGAGGGAGAGCATTTTGAAATTTTTTTTTGACTTTTTTTCCAAGACTTGAAAATTGGGAGTATGGTTTCTTATAGTGCATAAAAATTGGAACAATTTATCCAAATTATTTTTTTTATCGATAAAAACAAAATTGTCAGAATTGTGGCATTTTCCAAATTCAAAAATATAAAAGAAAATGCAAATTTTCAGCAAAATTACGCAAGATTGAAAAGAAAGTCGAAGAGAAAAAATGTTTCTTCTTGGGAGCCCTACAAGATCGTCGAAACAACTTTTCGACTTTTCTCAAAAAATCAAAAATTCCAAATTTGATCGCACAAAAAATAATCAAAAATATTTTGTGAACTCCATAACTTTCGAAAGAGTGATCATATTCGATCGTGCTTTGGAAGCCATTTTGAAGGACCAAAAATGCAAGTCGGGTTCGTTAACCAGCTACTTTGGATCAAAAAAAGAAGGGGGGAGAATTTTGAAAATTTTTTTGGACTTTTTTTTCCAAGACTCAGAAATTGTAAGTATGTCCTCTTGTAGTACGTAAAAAATGAAACAATTTATCCGAATGATTTTTTTTTAACAAAAACAAAATTTTTAGACTTGTGGCATTTTCAAAATTCAAAAATATAAAAGAAAATAAAAATTTTTAGCCAAATAACGCAAGATTGGAAAGAAAGTCAGAGAGAAAAAATGTTTCTTCTTGGGAGCCCTACAAGATCATCAATAAAACTTTTCGAATTTTGCCAAAAAATCGAAAATTCCAAATTTGATCGCACAAAAAATAATCAAAAATATTTTGTGTACTCGATAACTTTCGTAAGAGTAATGATATTCGATCGTGCTTTAGTAGCCATTTTGAAGGACCACAAAGACAAGTCGAGTTTGTTAAGCAGCCATTTTGGATCAAAAAAGAAGAGGGGAAGGATTTAAAAAATTTTTTTGGACTTTTTTTCCAAGACTGAAAAATGGTAAGTATGTATTCTTGTGGAAAGTAAAAAGTGAAACAATTTATCCTAATGATTTTTTTTGATAAAAACAAAATTGTCAGAGTTGTGGCATTTTCAAAATTCAAAAACATGAGAGAAAATGAGAATTTTCAGCCAAATAACGTAAGATTGAAAAGAAATCCAGAGAGAAAAAATGTCTCTTCTTGGGAGCCCTACAAGATCGCCAATACAACTTTTCGAATTTTGCCGAAAAATCGAAAATTCCAAATTTGATCGCACAAAAAATAATCAAAAATATTTTGTGAAATCGATTTTTTTTTGAAAAACAAAATTGTCCGAGTTGAGGCATTTTCAAAATTCAGAAATAGAAATAAAAATGAGAATTCCTAGCCAAATAACACATGAATAAAAAGAAAGTCAGAGAGGGAAAATGTTTATTCTGGGGAGCCCTGCAAGATCATCAATACAACTTTTTGAATTATCACAAAAATTCCAATGAAAAAATGAAAAAATCTAACTATTACTATACAGCACATATTTGAAAATGAAAATCGAAAATTTCATGCTCATACCGATCTCCCTTATACGCATTACTTTTTTCGAATATTTTAGAATATGTGACTGTCCAGTATTTATCGTGTAAAAGTTAATATTTTCATTATAGAAGGA
>WSXT02089571.1:0-11756 GCA_011762715.2 Neuroterus valhalla
CATTTTTAGTGGAAAATTAATCTTTTCTCATCCAAAATTCAACATCTTGGATGGAAATTTGTCGTTTTGAATAGGAAATTCAATTATTTCGCGTGGGATTCACATATTCTGTTGAAAAATCGAGTTTGGGTAGGAAATTATATATATTTCTCCAAAATTTAATTTTCTTGTTTATTAATCGAATGTTTAGGCCAACATTGATACGATTTCATTCTGGTTGGTAATTATTATTTTCATAGTTCGAAATTCAGACATTTTGATGAAAAATGGAATATTTTGTTTGAAATTCAATTTTCAGTAAAAAATTTAACTATTCTTGTTAAAGGTCCATTCAGTCCATTCCAGTTGAACATTTACAATTTTCTTTGAAAATTCATCATTTTGTCTGAAGGTTAGTTTTTTTTGTCATAAGTGATGTCCATAGCTAAAAATTTAAATAATTCCAATTGAAAATTTCATAGTTGTGGTTGAAAATTCATCTGTATGCTTAAAAATCAATTTTTCTGAATTAAAAATTTGAGCATGTATTTGAATGTTTATTGACAATTTATCTTCTTCAGCAAAACTTGATTCATCTGTTGTAGAGTGCATTTTTTTTAGTTGAAGATACTTTGTTTTAGTCGAAAACTCCTATATTTGATTTATTGTTGGTTTTTTTAATTTTTTAAAATGACTTTTTGTGTGAAAATCAGAGTTTAAAAAAAAAATGTATTTATTTTCCAATGTTTGATCTCTCGTGTAAAAAGATGTTAATAATGAACGTCATGAATAAAATAAATGTTCGCGTTTTGCGACAAATATGAATATGTTATTTTTAGTCGACTGGGAAAATTGGAAATCTGGACCGGGAAAAACCGGGATATGACCGGGAATTTGAAATCGTCCGTCAAATCGCCACCCTGATAAATAATAAATGATCTTGAGATTAGTTGAAAATTAGTTATTTTCAAAAGGACCTGTAACGCTTCTTCAAATTTCCAGCTCAGAATAGTGAGGAGTTATCCCAAAAAGAAAATATCTATAAAATAGGAACAAGGAAGCTTATTTCAATGAAAAATGATATAAGCTGGTTAAGGCATGGATGGTGCCCCTTAAAAAAACGATTTTGTTGTTGCTGTACTATTAACCCATAATCCCTTGCAGGGTAAGCGTAACTCGTGAATAGTCATAATTGGTTGAGTTGAATACACGGGAGGACACCAGTCTCCGGCCAACATGACAACAGAATTTTTTAGTAAAAAAAAAAACGAATTTCAGATAAAAAGGTATACCGCGACCCAAATAGTCCAATTTTCTATCAAAATAGTTGAATTTTTTATCTCAAAAAATGAATCTTCAACCAAAATATATCAATTTTAAATCAAACTGCATTTTTAATAGAAAGAGATGAAATCTCTACAAAATGAGATGAACTTGTTTGGTTTCTGTAAAATTGTTGAATTTTTTATCATTTTATTTAATTGGACTTGGATTAGAAACGTATCTTTTTTTTTGTTGCAAATTCAACTTCTTGTTTCAAAAGTGAACTCTTTCGTTGAAAATTCATTTTTTGCTGGTGTTTATTCGTTGCAGCTCAAGATTCATCTGTTTGATTAGAATTTTTTGTTGTTGTTGCAAATTCAACTACTTGTTTCAAAGGTCAACTCTTTTGTTCGAAATTCATTTTTTTGCTAAACATTCATCAGAAAAAAACATTAATTTCCAACAAAAGAACTAACCTTTGAAACAACTAGTGTAATACTTAGTGCATCCCTTTTTTTGCGACAAAAACATTGAATGTTCATTTTTTGTGGTCCCGGAATATAAATTCCATTGTTTTGATGTAAGTAATGCTGATTGTGTTCGTATTTGCTTTAACTAAAATAAATACTAAAATAAATAAATTTCAATCGTCTTATTTTTATAAATATAATATCACAATTTATGTACGTATCTTTTTGAAATAAACTATTTTTCATTTCAACATTTTTCGTATCTCGTATAGTTTTGTTAGAAACTTTACTTTTTATTTTAAAATATTGTTTTTTCGCGAATAAAACCAAAACGATGCTTCTCATAAGAAAACAGTTCATAAAAAATGTCTAGATATTTCAAAGCAAACAATTTTATTGTCAAATATTTTCTCCTATCTCGTACACCTTGGCCACAAGATGTAATTTTTTATTCTCATTATTACTTTACTATCAAAAAATGATTACTATCAAATTTGTAGAACTTTTTTAACTGAACAATTTTCATCAAATATTTTTCCAATATTTTCATCCGTATTTGACATAGGTTGATCGAATATTCAACAAAACTTGATTTTAATTATCAACCAAATGGTGTTATTCCAGCCCAAAATGTCAAGTTTTAGAACCAGAAAGACAAATTTTTGGCAAAAGAATCATATTCGCAACATAAAAATACAATATACAGACAAGTTCTGGAATTTTCAACCGATAATGTTTTCTTCTGCCAAAAAGACTAATTTTTAGAAAACAGTGGAATTTTCTATTCGATAATATGATATCTCCATCAAACTGTTTAATTTCGTAATAAAATTGACAAGTTCAGAATGAATGGTTCAATTTTTTACAAAAAGGAGGGGTTTTCAACTAAAATGTCACGTTTACATCTGAAATCGTGCATCTATGACAAGGAACATTTTTTTAAACAAAGTAGTTCAAATTTGAATCAATTAGTTAATTTTTCAACCTAAAAGATTAATTATCAAAACAAAATTTTTGATTGGTTAAAATTTTTAAGATGGTCTCGATTATGCTCTGAAACACTGAATATTATGTCAAATTGTGCTGCAAGAAATCAAATTGGACGTTTTTAGAAAAAAAAGGTTTTTCAAATTTTAGATACTCTTGAACACAAAAATAGTATATCATGCAATAATAAGCATCCAAGGTCTTTCATTGTGAAATTGAATACGTTCCCATTATTATTCGTCAAAGTTGAACAGTTTTGAATCTACCTTTGGATTATAAAATCTGAATGCTATAAATGAAATTAGAATAAAAAGTGTTAAAAGAAAAATGGTATAAAAAAGGAAAAATGCGATTGTTAAACATTAATTTAATGTTCGAATAAAGAAAAAGTCATGTTTTAGTATTCTATCAATAAAGAAGAAATCACAAAAATTTTACGAGGGTCATTTTGTGAAATTATTGATTAATTCTTTTTAGTGATTTCTGTTGTCAATCAGTTGGTAAAGTTTTAATTTATATTGTTCCCGAATGAGGATATTATACAAGTTTTTTCTGATGTTTGTCATTGTGCTTTATCGAATTTCGTTTTGTTCCTGTGAGTGCGCAAGCATAAAAGCTGGAATAGATTAAGTGTGTAGATAATTCTTGTTTTTCTGTTTTTAAATTTAAATTTGTAATATTTTAATAAAGCCGTATATGTTACACACGCCTTATTGTTTCAAACTTATCTGTTAGTCAAGTTTCCCATTTCTTCTTTCATTTATTATATAAAAAATCGAACTTTTTATATTTACATTCTCATTAATGAGAAGGTATCGCACTCTGGAAGAGCTTCGGCGGGCCACGGAGAGTCGGTGGTTCGGAGCCCACCGTAAACTGTAGGTCCCCCTCACCCCTGGGTTAGTGGTGAGGTGTGCAAAGGAATAGAGATAAGGTTATGCCGAGACTCTCAGAACCCGTAACAGGGAGAGAGTATAAACCAATATTCCAGATTTTAACACAAAATTGTGAACTTTAGATGAAATAGTTAAAGTTTTATTCAAAAAAAATTTTTTCCAGAATATTTTAATTTTCAACTCAAAAATATCATCTTCCATTAAAAAATATTCTTTTACACTAACAAGATAGATCATCGACTTTCAAAAAATGAATTTTCAACAAAATATTTTAATCTTCCACTGAAAACAGTAGAATTTTCAGCCAAAAGAAATTAATTCTGAACCAAAAAAATAATAATAAAGTTTTCGAACACAAAGGAACAACTTCCAAAGAAAAATAGTTTTGGGTTCGGAAAATTTTTTGTAAAAAATTCAACTGCTTAGCTAATAGATGAACTATTTTTATTTTTTCTGAAAATCCAACTCTTGAATAGAAAATACGTTTCATTTTTCGTTGAAAAATTCATATTTCTGATTGAAAATTTAATTTATTCAGTTTTGGTTAAAAATTCACCTATATTTTGCTGAATCTTTAACTACATATCTGGTTAGAAAAATGATCTTTTGTTCTGAAATTTCAACTGTTTGGTCCAAAATGCATTTATTTCGTTGATTATTTGTCGTTTTTAAAAATTGATCTTTTTTAGTTGAAAAATCTACTGTGCGGTTGAGAAAATAAACTTTATTTGGTTGAATATTGATCTGTTTTGGTGACAATTCACGTTTTTTATTAAAGATTTATTATTCAAGTTCAGACTTCATCTTTTTGGAAGAAAAATGATATTATCTGAATGAAGAATGATCTTTTCTAGTTGAAAGTTACCTTATTTGGTGGAAATTAATCTTTTTTGGTAGAAAGTTGATCTCCTTGAGTATAATAAAAAACTCTAATGCAATAAATCCTCATTTATTCATTTCCAAGATATAGTTTTTTGAACAGCCTATAAGGTTTAGAAGTTTAGAAGTGATTTGAGATCAAATTTGGAAACGAATTTTTGAAAAAGTTATGCTGGAAATTCTTGGAGAGTTGACCTGGAAAATTCAGGAATGTCTGGGAATATTGTAACTCGACATCTGTAACAACCCTGGTTGTGGAATTTGTAAATTTTATTTTTTTTCTATTTCAGGGCAAAAGCAAGAGCTGGGCATGGTTTTCAACCGACACCCACAACCCTTTATTGCTCCACTTGGCGATGAAGTTTTCTTCGAATGCAGCCTAAATCTAGCAGCAGAGAAGTTTGCATGGCGACATAGACCACTGGGTTCTAATAAATGGGAACCATTTATCCAAATACCGAACAGTGGCGGTAAAACTTCCAAGCATGTGGTCACTTGTGACGATGAGTCGAAAGCTGGTGACTACAGATGTGTTGCTTTCTATGGTGAGTTTACCCAGGATGTCACTCTGTCTACCTGACCGGGAAATCGGGGAAATTAGGAAACTAACCGGAATTTTATTAAGTGACCGGAAGTTTTCCATCGAATGTACTAATGCAAATTCAAAGTTGTTCCATATAATATGAAGCAAGATTACTATAATTGTAATTTTAAATTGCAGGGGAAAACTCCAATTATAAAAACGAAAATAAACAAAAATATGAACAACAAGATGAACTAACTGTATCGTGTACGATAGAATCATAATTATTCAATCCAGCCTCCTGGCTCTTCCTACATTCAAATGCATTGGAAAAAACGTAAAAATCAAATTTTTATGTAATAAAGAACATTTTATCGAATTTTCTTCTCCAGAACACTAATCAAGAAAGCTTTTTATATTTTTCAAAGCAAAATTAATTACAAAAAAATGTAAGTTGTTCGAGTTTTATACAAAAATTCGGTTTACTTTTTTGCTGGCAGTTCAAATAGAAGTTCTGTCATCTCTATTTAAATGTTGATATTATTATTTAGTGTCTTGATTAGAGTGAATAATTATAATAATATTACCTAAAATGATTATTTAATAATAATAATTGAACATTAAAAATAATTTCTAACACATCGTTTTGAGTTATAAACATAAAAAATATGTAATTATATATAGTCTAAGAAGGAACTAGTATAAAAATTCATTTTTCCGCGAAGTTTAATCATTGATTTGTTAATATTGCACTGAGATTGAAATATTATGATTGTTACATTAATGTAATAAAATAATTTTATTTAAGAGTAAAGCTTTTCACAGTCGTAAAAATTGAAAAACTTTAATGGAAAATAAAGTATAGGTACATATTCGAAAACAATTGTAATTATTATAATCATTTTTTTTAATTTTGGAGAAAAATTGATTTTATTGTTTTAGTCATGGAATTTTTATATTTCAGCTAAGACTTTTTGATGCTGTATATCCATAAAAAAATGTCATAAGAAAGGGACATTTGAAAATGTATACCAATGGTGAAACATTGATAAAATTGCTTTATGAATCGCTAAATATATAAGGAAGAGTTCATTATATGATGGTACAGAGTTGAGATCAATAAATAAATTATATTTATGCATTGTATAAACGTAGTTTAGAATAACATTTTACACATTCTTTCTGATAAGTTTCTACAAACTTAAGTTTCAATCAGTTTTTCTGTTTTTTTCTTCTTGACATTGTCCTTCCTTAAATTGCAATCAAGTATTATAAAATGGTTTTAAAAAAACCAATTCTAAATTATACCATTTGAAACTGTAGTAAAAATGGTTTTTAATTCACAACAATAGTTATTTACAATTTATTATTTGCTCATTCAATAATTAGGACAATTTATATAGTCTTAAATATTTGTTCGTGATCGTTTAAAATTTTATGACGAATGTTTACAAAGGTGCCAATTTCATAATTCGTCTATAATTATAAGTAAATTTAAACGGCTTTTTTTAAGAAAAGGAAAATTCAAAGACATATAAATTTAAGTAATACTTTGTGTGCTATAATAATATAAAAATTAATAAAAATATATCAGACTGCCTTTTTTGTCTCCATTGTTCCAAAACAAAAAAATGGAGAAATATTATTATATATATTTACTTTTATGCATGAATATAGCACACAAGGGTGTTATTTAGATTTCTCTTTTCTTAATTTGCCATCAGCAATATAAAATTTTGTGAAAAAAAGGTTTTTCGACTCAGAATGTGGAAATTATGGAAATAAATGTAATTGTGACTTATAAAAAGAAATTTCCTTAAGAATCATAATTTTCACTTGAAATAGGAAATTTTCGTAGAGAATTATAATTCATTTTTTTAAGCAGGTTATTTTTGTAATGAATTAAAACTGAGACTGCAGGACAAGGAGTTTTCGTGAAGCATTATCATTTTGTTTGTAACAGAGAATTTTTGAAATGGAACGGTAATTTTGAAAAATAATTTTCATTCTGGAGAAGAAGGAATTTAAAAAAAATACCTTTTCAAGTTCAGAGTCATAATTCTTCTACGAAATTATTTTTAACAAATTAGAATAGTCATTCTTGTGATAAAAAATTATTTGATGTTCAAGCTGAGAATTATCATTCTTTTTCAAATTTTCTGTTCCGAATTATAAGTCTTTGACACCTTCTGAATGTTCTTGAAATTTCAATCCGTGTCAATCATTTCCAAACATAAATCAATTGAAAAGTTGAAAATCTAATTCGAAAGTTTTTATTCTGAAATATTTTAAACATAATATCATTAAAATTCAAACATTTCCGATGTTTCGAATTATCTGTATGCATTAACAATTAAACAATTCTAAAATTTGAATGAATATGAAAACTTATTTGTGGTGGAAGTTTTTCCGTTGAGAATTCAGCCTTTTTCTCAAATTGGACTTGTTTTTCATTTTAAATTCAAATCTTTCTGCTTGAAATATCAAACTATTATACTTTTTAGAATTGAGTTCAACTGTTTTTATTAAAATATTATCATTTCGTTAGAAATCCTTCTTTTTGGCCGAAGAATTGATTTTTTATCCATTTTTCATTTAATCAGAATTCATTTTTCTCGAACATTTATATTTTTGAGTCGAAAATACGTCCTTTCGGTTAAAAATTCCAACTTTTTCGAAATTCATATTTGTGGGTCAAAACACACGCGACTTTCTTTTTTGTTTAAAAGTTCGACAATTTTGTTGAAAAATCATCTCTTTTGGTAGAATATTAATATTTTGTAAAGAAACTGCAGAAGTGAGCTGAAGTTTTTGAATTACAAAAGCTCATTTTTCAAAAGTAAATTTGAGTTTTTAGATCTATAATATTAAATTATTGATTGTAAAAACATTTCATGTTTCCTTATTTCATGGACCCGACTTTTTTTAAATTATTACCATGAGTAAAATTCAGCAAGGGTTAATATTTCGAAAATTAATAATTCGGGATCGAACATTTTCTAAATAAGAATTTTTATCCTGGCAAGAAAGTTAACCTGAACTTTTTCCTCAAAATTCGAATAACAAATTTTGTTTAGAAAACTTGATTTAAATTAGACGGTTAATTTTTTTCCGTGCCTTTGTTCATATTATCCAGTATGATAAATGATGAATTCTGCATATGATAAATTCGTTGATAAAGGTTTTGAATGTCGAATTAAAAAAACCTCCGTTTATTAGCGATGACAGCAGGCTATTTGTGAAACACATTTTTTTCAATTTTAAAGCAAGTAACGATCAAGGCATCACCTTGGTTTGTATGAGAAATTATATACCTATGAAAATATTTAAAAAAATGAGAGTCTATAAAATAAGGGAACGAAATAAAAAATGGTATCTTTTGTAATTCAAAAATTTTTCAAGTTTGGATTCAATTTCTAAAACTCTCCTTTTTCTTTCAGGAACGAGTGGATTGGCATCGGATCCAGCTCGGTTGACCATAGCAAAGATAGACAAGTTCTCTGACAAGAGCGATGTTGAGATAAAAGTACCTGTCGGGAACACGGTGCCAATAACGTGTCCCGTTCCTTATTCCGCTCCCGAGCCAGTAATCCAGTTCTACAAAGACAACAATCCCATCCAAAGTGCTACAATATCAGGCAGCAGGACTATGATAATAGAAAACGCACGACCCTCCGATTCCGGAAAATACCACTGTACAGCGAATAATTACATAACGAATCAAATGTACCTCAGTAACTACAACACAATCCTTACAGTAGAATCAAATGAGACCCATCAAAATCCATACTTCATCAAGCAACCACAGACTGAATACAAGGTGCAGCGAGGAAAGAATATAACCCTCGAGTGTTGTGGGGCAGGATATCCAGTTCCCTTCGTGACTTGGTCGAAATTAGGAAGCACTTTGCCTACGAAATCTTCCTACACACCCTCAGGATTAACGATAGTTGGTGCCCAACCTTCAGATCGAGGCGAATATGATTGCGTCTGGAGCAATGGAAGGTACAAAATAAAGTCAGTGATTATTCTGACTGTTGTTGAAGCTCCGAAGGTGGTGAAACCACCGAAAGGTTTAACGTTTGCTGAAGGGGGCGAACTTGATTTATCTTGTTCTGTTACTGGACAACCAGAACCGAAAGTTGAGTGGTTGATTAATGGAGAGACTCTAGTTCCTAATAATAATGTTGAAATCAGAGGTGCGACGCTCTCGATTTCGGTGGTGGAAAAGAAACACGCGGGGATTGTTCAGTGTGTTGCTAGCAATGAATATGGATCTCATTCAGGATATAATTTGCTCAGAGTGACGCCTAAGCAGCATGTTGGAGGTGCTGTTGAATCGAGAGAGGAATTAGGAATACCTAGTTCGAGACACAAGCACACGAGAGTTGGCGGTAGGCGTCGAGGAAAGGGTCGCAAGCGCAAAGGACCTGGTAATTATTTTACAAGCTCAAAAGTCTTTTTCTGATCTGTATTAATAGGGCTGCCACTCAGTCACTTAAGTCACTTTTAGTCACTTTTTTTATTCCAAGTCACTTTTTAGTCACTCTTCTGAGAAACAGTCACTTTTTTCAAGAAATAGTCACAGGGTGGCGATTTGACCGGGGAAAAAACCGAAAAATTACCAGGAATTTGATTAAAATTCGGAATTTACTTATCTTAACGTAGGCAATTATAAATATTACCGTAAAAATACGAGAAATGAACGCTTTATTTCTGTGAATTGAAAAGATATATCATTTGATTTGAAGAATGTAACGTTCCTTTAGACTGATTCTAAATTTTTTTCAAATATATCTATATACTTTACGAGAGAACATTTTTTTATTTTCTTCCATTATAAGAAAAACCTGTTGCAAATTTATTGCTTTCTGAGATTTATTAAGCTGACTGAAGTTTGATCATCGAATTGATGATCGCCCAAACATACAGAAAGAATTATTTTCTCATTTTTTCGAAAAAAAAAAGTCATCACGTTTTACTTGCGTCCTCTTCATTTATTCGTCTCAAGACAATGAGTTTCACAAAATAATTTGTGTTTTTATTTCAAGGCAGGGACTTTAGATAAAGAAATATAATTTCACTTGGAACAGGAAATTTTTACATGGAACGGGAACTTTCTAAATTAATTACAATTTGGATTTAGAAGAGAGATATTTGAAAAGAACACTCTTCCAATTTAAAATAAAAATTTCAAATTGGAGTTGTCTGTTGAAGGGGCAGCATTTTATTTTGAACTTCCGACTCTGCTTGAAAACGTATCTACTCTGTTAAAAAGCCATTTATCTTTTTGTGTGAAGATTCAAGTATTTAGTTGAACATTCATTTTTTAATTGGAAAATTGTAGAATTTCTGTAAGAATTGACTTACTTTGTGGAAGATTCGCCTTCCTTGTAAAATAATAATCCTTATAGTCAAAAATTAATCTTTTTTGCACAAAATACATCTATTCCAATTGAAGATTCATCATTATACCTGAAGATTCACCGGTTCGGTTGATAATTAATTTCTCTCCCTGAAAATTTTACTGTTTTATTTTTAGTAAAAAACTAATTTTCTCTTGTTCAAAATTCAACCATTTGTATTGAGATTGGTTTTTTGGAATTGATAATTGAATTATTTCGTTGAAAAATCGATTTTCGAGTAAAAAATTTTCTTTTTGTTCGAAAGTTAATTTGTTTGTTTAAAAATTCTTCTTCACGCCATTCAAGTTATACAGTTGAACTTTTTGGATTTTAGTGGAAAATTCATCTAGTTTAAAACTTTTGTTTAGTTGAGAAATAATTTTTCAATCCCAAAATATTACAATTCCATTTGGAAATCATTGTTTAAATAGTTTAAAATTCAAGCATTTTGTTGGAAAATTATATTGTTTGGTTTAAAATTAATTTTTGCACAAGAATTTCACTATTCTAGTTGAAGTTTCTTCCTCTCAGTTGAAAATTCGACTTTCTGGTTCAAAATTCAACTACTGCAGTTGAACATTTACAATTTTGTTTGAATATTCCTCATTGTTAGAAACATAACAGTTTTATTGGAAGTATTTTTTTGTTGTTGTTGAATGTTAGTTGTTTTAGGTTATAAGTAATTTTTTTCAACTGTGAATTTAACTTATTCCAAATGAAAATTCCATACTTGCATTCAAAGTTCATTTGTTTGGTTAAATATATATTTTGTTAAGATGAAATTTTTAGTATTGAAGTTTTTGTTGACAATTCTTCTTTTTCATTAAAAATTGAATACTTTCTTAGTTCGGAATTCCACTATTCTATTTAAACTTCTTTTTTGGTACAGAATAAATCTTCCAGTATGAAAATTAATCTTTTTGTTTAAATATTCACGTTCAGGGTTAAAAATTGAAGTGCTCCACTCAAATATTTATCATTTTAATTGAAAATTCATCTTCTTGGTTGAAAAATGGTTGGCACTTGACCGGGAAACCGGGAATATAATTTAAAAACCGGGAATTTACTTGACTCAACCTAGACTATTTAAAATTCTACAAAAAAAAAAAAAAAAACGAGAAATGACCGCTTTCTTTTCATGAATCGAAAAGATATCTTATCATTTGATTTCAAGAATTAAACGTTCATTTAATCTGATTCTCAAAATATTTGAATACATCTATACTTCATAAGAGGAAGAATATTTGTTTTTTTTTCATTAAAAGAAAAACGTTTTCCAAATTTGTTGCTCTGTGAGATTTTTTTAGCTGACTCAAATTTGATAATCGAATTGATGATAGCCCAAACATACAGA
>WSXT02089593.1:0-11756 GCA_011762715.2 Neuroterus valhalla
CGATGGATCAATTTTCAACCATGAATAAAGTAGTTTAATGGTTGATAGGAGGAATTTTACAACTGAACGAGTTTCCAAAAATTATGAATTCCCAACCAGAGAGCAAAAACTAAATTTTTTAAAAGGTAGTTTAATTTTTGAACACAAATGACTTCAAATCCAAATTATTGATTTCGTAACAAAAAAGTTGAATGTTCAGCTGAAGAGAGAAATTTTCAAATAAAATCACAAATCTTCAACAAAAAAGATGGTAATCCAAAAATGTTGTTCAACTTTCAACCGATTTGTTGAATATTCAACAAATACAAAATGAATCGTTAAACATAAATGTAATAATTTTGATTTGGATCAAAAATATTAAATTTCCATTTTTTATCGGAAAAAAGTGTATCCTACCAAATAGAAAGATTTTGAAATGAAACAGTCGAATCCCCAACCAAACAGACTGACCAAAATATCAACAAATAAATGAATTTTTAACTAAGAAGAGGTTTTAGTCCAGAAGGAAACAGATGTCGAAATATTGTCTGAATTTTTTATCCTAAAATATGAATTATCAACAAAGCAGTTGAATTTTTTATTAAAAAATACACATTACTCAGGAGAATGATTATTTTCAATGAAATAATTGAAATTTCAGCAAAAGAGTCCAATTTGCAGAGAAACATTTTTCCATCGTAAGGGTTGGAGGTTAATTTTCCAACCCAGAGACGATTTATTTACAAAACATTTGAATTCTCAACCCGAGAATATCAATTTTCTCCAAAAAAATTTAGTTTTTAGCCAGAAAAAGTTTTCACGTTTAGCAAAATAAATTTCACCCAGATTGCCAACTTTTCAAGTCAAAAATACAAATTTCCAACAAAATTGGAATTTCAGAAAAAAAGTTCACTTCTTGATTAAAAAAAAATTCTTAGTCAAGGGAAGAAATATTAAACAAATTGTTGAATTTTGAAGCCTAAAATTAATTTTGCACGAAAACGTATCGAAAAATTTCAATACTGAACCTAAAAGCGGATTTTCAATGAGAAGTATTATTTTCAAACAGAGATGATGACTTCTTAAGAAACTTATTGTATTTTTAACAATAAACATACATTTTCAACAAAAAAATAGAATTTTTAGCCTAAAATGAAAAATTTTAGAATATATGTTCACATATTTCAAGTAAATCAATGCCAACAACCTCTAATTTGACTATTATCTGCAAATATCGAAATTAGAACATGTTCTTGTTTTACCCTCAATAAGAACGTATTTTCTACATAAAAATTTTGTTGAATACCAGGACATGAAAGAATATATACAAAAATTTGAGAATAATCTAAAAATTATGCCTTTATCTTCAGAACCCATTTCCGAAACTTTTGGTGGTTGCCTTTGTAGTTGATGATACAATAATTAAGATAAAGAATATTGAAAATTGTCTTTTCTAATTTAAATAGATGAATAGATCTCTCTCATACTTTTTCTACTTTTTTCCGAAACTGGATTCATTGCAAATGGAACGTTTTTACCAACATTCATTTGAAATAACTCATAATATGTAATTGAATAACAATATCTATATTGTATCTATCTGTGTTTTGTGCATACAAAATATTGTTAAATACCAGAACAATAAACAATGCATTAAAATATTCGACAGTTAGGTATAACGATATATGCCTTTTTTCTCAGAAATAATTTTCAAAACCTGTAGATTCTGCCTTCTAGGCTGATGATGCAATTATTTATTGAAACAATATTACAAATTTTCGAGAAAAATAGGACAAAACAAAAGATATCTCTGATATTTATCTTCTTATTTCATCGTTAACAACACTTCATTTGCCTATTACCTTCCAAATATAATTTCAATATTTATTATTCTTATAGGATCCTTTGAGATCCTGAGAAATCCTTCATAATATAGAACTAGAAATCCCTGGAAATCATTTTAATCCTCAGAAATATAACGTCCTTTGAAATTTGGTAAAATTCGTTGAAAGCTCTTTCAAATATTTAGAAATTTTCTGAAGTTCCTCGGAATCTTCCATAATGTCTTCCAAATCTTCCAAATTCTACAAAATCCTTTCAATTTTTCCGATATTCGAAGAAATTCTTTGAAACCACAAGGAATTTTTGAAATTCCACGAAATCTTCTAATTTTCGTGAAATTTTCTGAAATGAATAGAAGTACTATGAAATGTTAAGCAATTTTTTATATCTATTAAAAACTTTCAAAAATCCCTTTGAAATTATTTTAATCCTCAGGAATTTGATGATGTCCCTTGAAATCCGTTGGAATTCGTTAGAATCCCCCTAAAATATTCGAAAATTTTCTGAAATTCCTTGGAATCTTCTGAATCGTCTAATAATATAAAAATCCTAAAATTTCTCAACATTTTTTAAATCTTCAAAAATACTTCTGAGGAATTTCTAAGCCGTTGAGAAATTTTTTTAAATCCCACAATATTCTTGTGTGTCTTCTTCTCTTCGAAATCCCTTAAAACACTTTTGAATCCTTCAAATCCCTTTCGAATTCCTAAAATGTGTGGAAAATTCATCAGAATCTAAAAAAATATCCAAGAATGTTCAACATAATTAAAATCGGCGGAAATATACTTTGGAATCTTTTTGATCTCTTGAAAATCCCTTGGATTATTTCAAAATACCTTTGGCTGCTATAAATATCTCAAAATATTTTTAATATTTCAAAGCTTTATCCTTGACATATTTTTTAATCCCTTAAAATTTTGAAATAGTCTCAATTTTTCAAATTGAAATCGATTAGGATTGTATAGAATCAATTGAAACGCCTTGAAATATTTGAAGTCTTATGAATTTTTCTAAGATGCTGGGAAAAAACATGTTACGGATAAAACTAAAAAAAACTTCCAAAACCCTCAAAATGATTGGAATCTTCGAAAGTCTGGAACGCTGGAATTTCTTCAGAATCCTTTGAAATTATTGAAAATTTTCTGAAATACCTTGGAAGTCTTTAGAATGTTTTTTTCCTACCTTTAAATATTTCTGAACTTCCGAAATCCTTCTGTGAAATTACATGAAATCTTAGGGTATTTTTTGAAATCTCTTAGAATACGTTACCAAGTGCATTTAAAATTCCTTCAAATTATTGAAATCTCCGGAAATTTAATCAATTGTAGTGAAATATTTTTAGAATGCTGCGAAATCTTTTTGAATATCCTGAAATCATAAAAGTTCTTTTTAATCCTGCCAAATTTCCTGAAATTCTCTAGAACTGTATACATTTTTTCGTTAATATAATCCTTGGAAGCTTCTTGGCAATTCTCAAATATTTTACGATATTTCAAAATACCCTGAAATATTTCAAATTCTTTGAAATAAAATAAATAAATAAATAAAAATCTCTCGACATTTTGATAATCTTTACAGAAATTCTTTGGAATCATCATAAATTACTTTAAATCTCCTACATTTTTCTACAATAGCTTGAAATAACTGACAATCTCTCGAAATTGTGGAAACGCTTCGAAGTATTTTTTAATATCTTCAAATATTTCAAATCTCTATAAATGTTTGTGGATAAATTCTTCAAAAACCAATAAAATATTTAAAAATCCTTCGAAATCTCGAAAAATATCTTCGACTTTGACGATATTTCTTGGAATCCGTTAAAATCCCTCGAAAATCCTGTGAAATATTTTTAAATTCTCTGGCATTCCCGGAAATCCTTATCATTTTTTAATTTCTCAAGATCTCTAAAAATACTCTAAAATATTTCAAATTCTTCGAAAGGTTTTTAATTTCTTGACATTCTTTCAATTTCTCAAAAAATCCCTTGGGATCTCATAAAATGCCTCTGGATCTTCTATATTTCTACAATATCTTAATATATTCAAAAATCTTTCAAAGTTATAAAAATAACTTGAAATATTATTAATTTCTCATATCTTTCAAATAAATTCTTTGAGAACCAGTAAAATACTGTAAAGGCCCTTGGAATCCTTATTAATATCCTAAAATATTTGAAAATACCTTGAAAATTTATAAAAATTTGAAACCCTCTGGAATCCCTTAATGCTCTCCCTTCAAAATCCTCAAAATTTAAAAAGATCTCTTTCAAAATTCTCTGAAATCCATGTAATGATATTTCTTTGAATTCTTTGAAATACGTTATTAAGTGCTTTCGAAATCCCTACAAATTATAAAAAATTCGGAAAATAATTTCTGAAATTCCTGAAATTCTTCAAAACTGTAGGTATATGAAATTTTTTATTAGAATCTAAATCCCTTTGAATATTCTACATTCCTACAGATCTCAAAATATTTAGAAATCTCTGAAAGTTTTATAAATACCTTGAAATATTCGTTACATCTTCAAATACTATAAATTTTTTAATTCGTGTGAATAAATTCTTGGAGCTCCATGAAAAAAATCATAAAATCTCTTGAAATCACATACGAATTTTGGGAACCTGATATTTCTTAAAACCCTTAAAATCCCCTAAAACCCCTTTTCAATATTTGTAGTTCTCCGAAATTCCTTGAAATTTCATTTTATTTATTATATTGGAATATTTAATAATATTGCAAATTCTATTAAATCCTCTCAAATTTTCCAAAAATCCGAGAAATTATATGAAACCAAATGGAATTTTTTTGAAATCCCGTGAGATCCATGAATTCTCGAGAAATTCCTTGAAATGTATAGAAACATTATAAAATGTTTAGCAATTTTTATATCTATTGGAAAATTCCTCATATCTCCTGAAAATGTTTAAAACTAAATGGAATGTTTCAACAAAATTCTTGGAAACCCCTTGGAATTTCACAAATCTCTTTATATTTTCTACATTTCCACAATATCCCAAAATATTTGAAAATCTTTAAATGTTTTGAAATACCTTAAAATATTTTTTTAACAAATATTAAGATATTTGGAATCGCTCAATTCTTGTGAATAAATTCTTGGGGCTCCATGAAAAACCATGAACTCCCTTGAAATATTAGAATTTGTACTAAATAAGTTCAAATCTTCCGAAATTCGAGAAAATTCTTCAAAACCGCATAGAATTTTTGAAATTCTATAAAATCCATGAATTCTATCTATTGGAAACTTCCTTCAATCTCTTTAAAATCTCTCTGAATCCTTATAAAGTTTAGAAAGATTTTTTTTTTGCGATCTCATAAAAGAAATTTAATATTCTGAAAATCCCTTGTAATCTTGGGAATAATATGAAATCCTTCATTTTAAAATTTCTGTAACTGCCTCAAAACTCTCAAATCCTTTCAAATTTCCTAAAACTTTTTCAAGATTCAAACATTCCTTGACATAATAATTTTTTTTTTTAATTACTGTGCTGAAAGGTGACTCAGTCCACTTCTAAACAAAGGATATGATAATATTGATAAAATCATAATAAGCAGTCACGAGTTTTCGAGGACATTAAACATGTCGAAATTTCTAGTAAATATATGTGAGATTTCGTTTTCCAAAAATGAAATAATAAATTCAATCATCTTTTAAAAATATAATTTCAATATGTTATTGAAAGCTACACTTTTCCAATAGATAATGAATCTAGAATAAAAATTGAATCGTTATAAATCTAATTGAAAAATACGACACATCCGATTTTTATAGGAATTTCCAAGTTTTAAGAATAAGAGGAATTCCTGCACTTGAAGGAAAAAGTAAGATTAAAATCCGAAAATGAAAGAAAAAACTTTTTTACTAAAAAGTAAAGTTTATACTAAAATACTTCAAAGACTATGTGACACATTTGACATTTCTGAAGTATTACGTAGGATTCTGAGTTTTTGAACCACCCGAACATTCCAAAAAGAAGAATCAATGTCCGGCAAATATAAAAAAAAATTTTCTTACTTTAGTATTTCAATGTGTTGAAGTGAAAATGTTTTTAGACATAGAATATTATATCGTACGAAAAAAAATTCAAAATTACTTCAAATCTCCACAATCCCTTGTGATATAATGAAATCTCTTGAGACACCCTGTGAAAATCCAAGGAATCTGATATTTCTCGAAATTCTGGAAAATTGATTAAATTGAATAAAATTATATTAAAATCCAATTTTACCAATTAGAAATTAGTTTTTTATCTCTCTTTATCTGTCAGTTGAAATCTTCTCAAATCCCTTGAAGTTCTGAAGGCTCTTGGAAAATTGTTTGAATCTTCGAAAACATCCTGAAATATTTCAAAATCTTTAAAAACTTTGGAATTGCTTTGAAATATTGCCAAGCCTTTGAAGAATCTTTTGAAATCCTTTAATATTCTTGTGCATAAATTCATTTGAGATTTCTTAAAATTATTCAAATCTTCGGAAAATAAATTAATTGTGATAAGATCCCTTTTAAATACCTTCAAATCTTTAAAATACTATAAAATTTTCGAATTACCTGAAAATATACCTTTGAATTGATAAATTTCTTTAAATTCTTTAAATTTATGAAAAATTCATCAGAATCTTATAAAATGTCCAAGGAAGTTCAAAATTAACTAAAATCAGTGGAAATATGCTTTGGAATCATTCAAATCCCTTGGATTCTTTCAAAATACCTTTGAATCCTTTTCAATATCTCAAAATATTTTTATTATTTGAAAGCTTAGGAAACACATTGAAATATCTTTTATTCTCTCCAAATTTGTAGAATCTCCCAATTCTTGTGAATTTAAACTTATTAGAATGGTATATCATCAATCGAAATCCTTTGAAATCCTTCAATGGTCTCATTAAAAAATTTTTTGAAGCCCAAAAAAGTCTCTAAAAATTCTGGAAAATTTCATCTAATCTCATCGAGTGCATTGAAAACTACTTCAAATTATTGAAATACTCAAAAATTTAATCAATACTGTTAAATCCCTTTGAGATCCTTTGGAGTCTTTTAAAATTCCCTGAAAAACTATAGATCCGTTAAAGTTCTGCCGAATCTTCTGAAAATTTGAGGATATGTATGATATAAGAATTTTAAAATTTTTCTAAACGTTTGGAAATCCCTTGACACTATTCTAATCTTCCAGGAAACAGTATGAAATATTTTTCAATATCTTCCAATATTTCCAATCTCTCACTTCTTGTTAAAAATTCTTTTAAATATTGAAGCCTCATAGAATCCTTTGAGATCTTTATAATAAAAAATAAAAATCCCTTGGAAAAAGCTGTAAATTTCCTGAAATTCCTTGAAATCTTCTAAAATGTATAATAATACTAGAAATCCTATCAAATCCTATCAAATTTCGCGGAATTCAAGGAAATTCTTCGAAGCCGCATGAAATTTCTGAAATTTTAAGAAATCCATCAATTCTCATGAAATTCTTCGAAATTCATAGAAACAATATGAAAGGTTAAGCAATTTTTATATATATTAGAAACTTTCTAAAATCCCTTAAAATAATTAGAATCCTCAGAAATTTGATAATGTCTCTTGAAATCCGTTGAAAATAGTTGGAAATTTCCTGAAATTCCTTGAAATCTTCTAAAATGTCTAATAATATTGGCATCGAATAGAATCCCTTAAAGCCCTTGTGAAAATCCATGAAATCTGACATTTCTTGAAATCCCGGAAAATTGATTAGAATTTATGAGGGTTTTTTCAATACCATAAAGTTATTTAAATTATCAGAAATTTTATTAATCCAAAGAAATCCCTTCATAATTTATTGGAATCTTTTAAAATATCCTTGAGTATTTAAAATTCTTTCAAATGTTGGGAAATACTTTTGAGATATTTCTGAAATAATTTCCCTTAAATTTCTTGTGCATAAATTTATTGAATATCCCTTATAATTATTGAAATCTTCGGAAATTCAATTAATGGCATTAGAACCCCTTGGAATCTTTAAAAATACTATAAAGTCTTAAAATTCCTGAAAATATTTCTGAATCCTTCAAATCCCTTCAAATTCTTAAAATGTAAGGAAATTTTCTCAGAATACTATAGAATATCCAAGAATTTTTATCATATAAAATATTTTATATTATTTGATATCTCAGATAACACCCTATAATATTTTTTAAACTCCTCTCCAAATTATCGAAATCGCCGGAAATTCAATTAATTTTGGTGAAATCTTTTTTAAATTCCTCGAAATGTATAAGAACATTATAAAATGTTCAGCAATTTTTCGCATCCATTTCAAACTTCTTGAAACCTCCTTAAATTATTTAAAACTGTATACATTTTTTTCTTAAAATCCTTGGAAATTCCTTGGGATTTTTCCAATTTCTTAGGATCTTTAGAAATAATATAAAATATCAAAATTCTTCGAGATGTTTTTAATGCCATTTTAATATGACTCATTCCACTTCGCAACAAAGCGTTTGATAACATTGATAAGATCAGAGATAAAATCATAAAAAACCGTCTCGAGTTTTCGAGAAATGAATGATAAATCTAGAATTGAAAAGAAATGGTTTAAATATGAAAACAAAATATGACAAATTCGAATCTTATAGGAAAGGAATCATTGAGAAATGGAAGGCTTCAAATAAATAAAAAAATAAACAGTTTGAAGTGTTTACCAAACAATTTATCTTTATCGCGGTAAAAATATTCGTTTTTAGAAACGATGCAGCCAAATCAAAATAACATTTTAGAACGTTGGCGTGGGAATAGTGTACAAAAGATAATTTTTTTAAATTCCTTTTCTTCTAATGTGTCTGAAAAATTTATTCTAGAAAAAAGGATTGTAGATAGAATTCAAAATTCCTTGACATCCCTCAAATATTATAAAATTACTTCAATTCTTCACAGCCCGTTGAGATCTATTGAAATCCCTTGAAAACCCCCGTGAAACCCCATGAAATCTGATATTTCTTGAAATCCTGGAAAATTGAATCAAATACATCAAGCGTTCTCAAAATCCCTTGAAATCATTTAAATACTCGAAAATTTGATTGAATCCAAAGAATTTCCTTCAGAATCCATTGGAATCTTTTAAAATATGCTCAAATTTGGCATGTCCTGTAAAATCCATTTAAATTCTTTGAAATTCCTTGACACTTTCTAAGTCTCTAAGGAGCTCTTAAAATACCCTATTTTAAATGCAATGAAATCTTCTTAAATCCCTTGAAGTTTTGAAGGCTTTTGAAAAATTCTTTGAATCTCCAAAAACATCTTGAAATACTTTCAAATCTTCAAAATCTTCGGGAATAATTCGAAATATTTACGAACCTTCAAAAAATCTTATGAAATCCCTCAACATTCTTGAGCATGAATTCTTTGGAATCCATTGAAATAAGTTACTGAGTTAAAATCCCCCAATATTATTTGAATATATTCGGAAATTGAATTAATTATGTTAAAATCCCTTCAAAATAATTTGGAATCTTTGAAAATACTATAAAATCTTTGAAATCCCTTAGCGAATAGGTACGTTTAAATTCTCGAAAACTTTAGAAACTTTCTTGGAATCTTAGAAAATTTCCAGAATTTATCGAAATTTATTTAGGTATTGGAACTCCCTTCAGAATCTTGTTAATCTTCTGGGACTTCTTTGGAATCTTTTGGAATTGTTCTTAACCTTCTATATAATGTCTGAAAATATTTTTAATTCTTTCATGAAAAATTTGTAATTCTCTTCAAATTTTTTAAATCTCTCAATTCTTGTGAATAAATCATTTGAAACCCATTTAAATGGTATGAAAATCTTTTGAAATATTCGAAATCTTATAAAATTCTTTGGGATCCTGGTAAATTAATTATATTTCACGGATGAGTGCCTTTGAAATTCCTCAAAATTATTGAAATCCTCGAAAATCTGATGAAGTCCCTTGAAATACATTGAAATTCCTTCAGAATCTTTTGAAATATTTGAAAATTTTCTAAAATCCCTTGGAATCTTCTAAAATCTATTGAAATCCTTCCAAAACCTCAAAATATTTGGGAAATGCTTTGCAATCTCAAAAAAGGTGGCCTCTCAAAATCTCTTTAAAATCCCTTTGACTTCAATTTATCAAATTTTTTGTTATTTTCGAATCGAATCTCATAAAATATCCAGAAATGTTTTAAATGTGTAAACTCATTGGAAATATCTTTGAATCTTTTTAATCTCTTTCAAATTCCTTGGAATCTTTTAAAAACCCCTTCGTATCTTCTACAAGTTCTCAAAATATCTGGTAATTCTTCAAAAGCTTTGTAAACACCAGGATTTTTTTTTAAATTTCTTCAAATCTCAGGAATATTTCAATTCTTGTGAATAAATTCTTTGAAACGGTATGAAATCCCTTGGAATATTCGAAGTTTTATCAAATTCGTTTAAAATCCTGGGAAATTCCTTACAATATGTTACGGATGAGTTATTTTGAAATTCCTTAAAATTATTCAATTCTTCGGAAATCTTAATGTCCTTTAAAATCCATCAAAATTTCTTTAATCCCTTATAATATTTGGAAATTTTCAGAAATCCCATGGAATCTTCTAAAATCTCTTGTAATCCTCCTGAAGCCTCATGAAGAAAGTTCTTTGCAATCTCATAAAGAAATTAATTTTGAGTCAAATTAATTAATTCTCGTGAATTTATTTGAAATGTATAGGAACATTATTAAATGTCTAGCAATTTTTTAACCATTTATATTTTTTTTCCATCAATTGAGAACCCCCTAAGATACTTTAGAAATTATTCAAAATCCTTTCATGAAGTATAGCAAGTTCTTTGCAATCTCATAAAGAATTGTAACGTCCTAAAATCCCTTGAAATCAGTTTTCACTCTGATTAATGGATTCATTCTTGTAAAATTCTTTGAAGGGTAAAGAAACATTTTCAAATGTTAAGCAATTTTCATTTCTTTATCCATTCAAAACCTTCTAAAATATTCCGCGATCTCTATAAGAATCCTGATAAAATTTAAGAAGTTCTTTCCAATATCATAAACAAATTTATTCTCTCTTACTTATTTCGTAAGCTACATTAAGAACTTTCAAATGTTCTGGAATTTTTCAGAACGTTTTAGTTTTGAACATGAGATATACGCTTGAAATAAAAATCAGAGATTGAAACCCTTCAAAATCTATTGAAATATTTTTAAATCTCCAGACATATTGAGAAAAAAACATGCCTATAACAGCTTTGAGGGTTGTTTTAGAAAACTTTGACATTGCAGGTTGGCGATCGATAGCATCATAACAATAAGCTGTCTCGAGTTTTCGAGAATTTTTCCACATATATCTTGTTCTCCAAATTTCTAGAAAATATGCGTTGAATTTTTATTCCGAAAAAACTAACTCATTCAAATATTAAATACATATATCATTTAACTTTGGAAAAACTACAATCTTGAAATAAATAATAAATCTAGAAATAATATATTTTTCAAAAATTGTAGTAGAAATAAAACGACAGATTTTTTTGAAAGGAGATAAAAAATTGATAAATGCAAGAACCTGAATAAATAGAAATGGAATGAATTGGAATGGTCACCTATCAATGGAACAACAATGCCCTTTTCAAGATCATTTTATTTTTATCCCACAAAACTTGCCGTTGAAAACTACGCAGCAGAAACGTTTTAGAACGTTAGCTACAAAACAGTGTTTGAGAACCAAAAACCTTCTCCCAAGAACAAATTTTCAGAAATAAAATACCTTAGAATTTCAATTAAAGACTCGGTATTATCAAAATGTGCAATTTTGCGATTGTCAGCGATAAACAAAAATAGGACTAATGCATTTCTTCCGGATATCGCTCGACGTTTCTCGACGTTTCTCGAAGCGACGAGAAGAGTTTGGAGCAGATGGCGCGTTGTCTATAAAAGACTGGCCCGCGCCA
>WSXT02089604.1:0-11755 GCA_011762715.2 Neuroterus valhalla
CGCGAAAGAGATAGAGGATCACAAGCACGGGTGTGAAAGAGACATTTCGAAGGAACAGCTATCCTTGTCTCGCCATACCGAGCGAGCACAGGTGCGAAAGGGACATATTTTATTAAGCATCATCGGATTGATTAGGATGAGGTATGAATGCACGGATATATAATTTGAACCTTTGCAATAAGCTTGTTAAATTTTCGGTCGTGGCAAAGGCAGCGTTTAATTTATATAGGCAAATGAAAAACGAGTTTCGGTAATTATGAACATTTTTGTGTTAATCTTAGCGTGGTCGTTGGCGCTCGTTAAAGAATAGGATACCCTTTATTTTGATTCATTACCTCAAAACTTTTCCATTGCAAATTTACTTTTTATTATTGGCCAAAGAGCTATCTTTATTTGTCACTTCTGTTGATATTTCCCACGTTTCATGTGTTTTTGAGCTACAGCAACGCGTGAAAAACCATATATTTCAGGAATCGATAAATGTTTTTAAATGTTAGTACAAAAGGAAAAATCTTTTAAAACTCCGATTTCTTTTCAACTTTTCAAAAACTTGTCTTCTTTCAGAGATTACAGGAGTTTGCAGATTGGTCCAGTGTGGACGCTGTTTAGAAGTACCTGACAATACTTCAAGTACAATGCTTAATGGCCACGCAGTTGTTAAACCAGGTGATCAAAAATGTTTCTTCGTTATTATGGAGTTTTCATGAGCATATTTACAGGTGTAGATTCCCGAAGTCTCAGTTCAAATATAGATTAACAGCTTCTCAAGTTGAAGGGGAAGAACTTTTACTTTCAGATTTACAGACAGATAATTTTCCATTCAATACAGGGTTGATTGATGCAATTTTCAGAGTAATTTTTCAAATACAACTGGAAGATTTGAATCAGGTCTGATTTTTCGGAATTTTCAAACATATTCTTATATCCGACAGAAAAACTGACGGGATAAAATACATTATTGTCAATTTTTGATCTTTTTTACACATATCACACTTATTCCTGGACTTATTGCAACAATGTTAGCAGAATACGAAATCAAATAAAGAATATTTCTTTCCTTACATAGTTGCTGATCAGATAACTTTGATGACGTAATGTTTATTTTTACAGAAATCAATCACCCTCAAGGATTTAACGTGGTATTTGTTGACGGGCGTCCATATGAAGTGCCAAATGGTTCTGAACTTCTTGTATACAAGGACAGGGTCTTTATTCATACAGGTGATTGGAAATATTAAACAAAATCTATCACAAATATTAGTTGATTACGCACAGAACTTGTAGATTTTCTCATAGTTTTGAAAATTCTTACGTGCACATATGCTAGCTCAATTTGTTCGAATTCTTCTTTTATGCATATAATTTTTCCGAACTTCTAAAACACTGTTGAAATTCCGAAGGAAGACCATAAGTATATTTCTTAGGCAATGATTACCAGACACGCAAGGGTTCGTTAAAAAAATCCCCCCTTACCTCCTCCCTCGACTCTCCCCCCTTCATAAACTATCGCGTATGTTTTGAATACCTCCCAAATCATATTAAATTTGAATGATTTTGTCAGAAGAATATTTGTTCTGAGGAATATATAGTAACTATATTTTCTTCACAGAAATACCACGTCCAACTACGCCCCGTCCACCTGGGCCACCTCGAGAACCTTCAGCGCAATCGCCTACTCATCCATTGCACACTCCTGATCTCGACTGACTTCAGCCCGAATATTTTTCCCTCTTCAGTTGGAATTTTGTTGTTTCCATGATGAAGATTAATTTTTGAAGAGAAAATTTCTTCTGTGTTCCTCCGTTTATTTTTTCGCCATTTAGGATGAATATTATTCTCAGTTTTAATTATTGTGTTTGGCGAATGTGGAAGGACTTGTTGGAAACGGAAAACAATAAACCACTAATTCAAACTTTTCTTAATGATTGCGTAATTGTTCTCGGATAATTCATGTTATGAGGAATTTCTGTTGTTAATTTATGATGTATCACATAGAAAGGTATAATAATAAAGAATAAAGTATAAAATGCTGACCTCTGTTCGAGTCCGTATCTTTCTTACGTGAGTTTTGAGGGAATCAGTTTCGTACGTCTATTTGAAATCTAAAATTTTGGAATCTAAATTTTTACTTCAACTGATGCTAAAATTTCCAATTGAATACACCTGCTATAGCAGAGCGCTGCAGTATCCGCGTGATACTTATAAAAAAAAAATTGTTGTGAAAACAACAGCAACACTGAAAGAAATAATTGGACGGGTAGTGGGACCAGCAAAGTGATCTCAGGAGTTGGAGTGATGCTTCGTATGGCTTTGTATGACTGCTTCTTGGAAAAATGTATTTTTCAAATAAAAAATAGTACCTTAACCATACTAGTGAAATATTTCTTTAACCTCGCTATGGTGTTTGTCGCTAGGGTTAAGGGGTTTTCGAAGGTTATTCTGGTTAAGGTCAGTTGCGAAAATCCGAAAACGAAAAACGCAAGGGCTTTAGAATCTTAGAGGCAGAGTGCGGAGGGCTGAGCGACAGTCTATGGAAATCCAATATATATTTCGGAAATAAAATGATAAAAATTCTTCGAAAAATTGCAAAATAAACTCCAGTATGGCACTCGCTGATGATACGAACTCACGCAAGACTAGCTGAATCGGTCTATTCCACCAGCTACCTAACCGCTTGGTTATTTTTTACGTTTGTGAGCTTCATCAATGTATTTTTAATTTTTCCTTGTCCTAAATATCTTTCTTTTGAGAGGCATAAAGATTCCCACACAGATTGAAAACGCATAGAGTAGTTCTTTGAACGTGTTTTCAACTTGTTTTCCAACTTATTTTTTTCTCATAATATCTGAATCGAATATTTTCATTAGAAAATAATTTATTGCAGAACTCATGATCGGTACATTCGAAGTAAAAAATTGGTGACCACTAATAACATGATTTTTTTAACTTGATATAAAGTTTTGTCTCGAGATAATCCAAAAATTAATGGAATTTTGTTGCCAGTGCTATTCAAGTAATCGGAGTTGTATCAAAACAAAAAAAGATATGGTTGACGAAGCAACCGTACCCAATATTTTTGTGAACTTCAGCCACGTAAAGGTAATTTTTGTTGCTAGTGAATAAAGTTCAGGCATTGCGTCGGAAAAATGAATGCGATCCCCGCAAAATTCCTTTATCCAATTTTTTTTTGCGAACGCTTCATTGAAGGGTCCTCTTTGACATATCAGAAATGTGCCCTCGATTAGGAGGGGAACTCGATTTTTTTTTTTGAAACATTTCAAAATTTCGCGTTTGCGTGTACGGGAAATTTCCATTGCATCGTAGAGCAAAATTTCCAACAGTTGAAAGGAAGAAAACTAAATTATGAGAAAATTTTATTGGAGAAATAATGCGCTATCTCCAATAGGTTCCGAGTAATGGTACATTGAAAATTGACCAATTTTTTGGATTTTCAGCGTAAAATCACTAAGTCTCAAAAACCACTCTATACATTTCTTCCTAATTACTTTACAGTTATATGATCTACAGGTGAGTTAAAGAAGACTCAATTTCCTGTGATTTCAAAAAAAAAACAATGTTCTTTCTATATTAGGTCATGAGTTATGACCCCTTAAAGTTGACTGTTTTTGGCTATTTTTAGGGGCAAAAAACAAAGTTCAATTTTTTCCAAATCAATCGATTCAGGTTAGGTTTACGTCAATGTTGCTAGAAGATGAAATAGAGTGAACAAAAATCTGCGTATATCTAAAAGAAGAAAGGTCTTCTAGCTCTATCAGTTTAGGAATCGCAAGATTTCAAATATTCCCTTTTTTATGGCATTTTTGACCAAAACCGGTTTCTGAAGAATATCTCGTTTCTTGCGAGTTTTACAACAAAAATTTTAGGAAATAAATAAAAGTGGAGTCAATTTAGCGTATGTTGAAAAAAGAAGTGTCCTTGCCCTAATAGGTCACGAGATATGACCTTGCAAAGTGCACTTTTTCTGCATAGAGGCACCTGAGTGTACCGTAAAGTAGAAGTACGGCCATATTTCGGAGTTTGTGTCCCTAGTGAGTGTGTAAAATTAATCACAGATGCATAATACGTCTTTTGCCGTTTATAAACAGATAATTGTTGATAACAAAAACTTGCCGTCACCATTTTTGATTACTTGTCGGCTATTTTTATGTACTTTTGTGGCAAAAAAGTAATTGTGAATGATGCAAAATGTGTAATATTTCTTTTTATCAATAAATAAATGATACATAATTGTTTTTGACCAATTATTTATAAAAAAATCTTCTTTCAACCGCTTTTGAGTATTTTTTTAGCAAGAAAGTAACTATAATTATTATCTTGCTTTTAATGTAAAAAACTGTCATTTTCTTGGAACAAAAGTACTAGAAAAATACTTAAAAGCGGGTTTAACAAGATTTTTTTATTTACAATTGGTCAAAAATTATTAAATACCCTTTATCTATTGTTAAAAAAAACTATTACACATTTTGCATTAATTCCAATCCTTTTTTGCCACAAAAGTACCAAAAATGGCCAAAAAGTAATCAAAAGTGGTGACAGCAAGATTTTGTTATAAACAATTATTTGTTTATTAATGGAGAAAGACGTGTTATGCATCTGGGATGAATGTTACGCATTTACTTGGGACATGAACTTCGAAACGTGGCCGTACTTCTACTTTACGATACACTCACGTGCAGAAAAAGTGCTCTATGCAGAAAAAGTGCACTTTGCAAGGTCATATCCTGTGACCTATTAGGGCTAGGACACTTTTTTTCAACTTACGCTAAATTGACTCCACTTTTATTATTAATGTACGAATTTCGTCGTGAGACTTACGGGCAACGAGGTATTTCCAAAAAACAAAACCTCTCAGTTGTCGGTCAAAAATGACCAAAAAAACGGAATTTTTGAAACCTCACAAGTCCCAAAGTAATGAGGCTAAAATTGTTCGACACCCCAAGGGTGTAAAAATCTTGCCACCGTTTCCGATCGGGTGGAAGCCCCGGAGGCCGGTGCCGGCCCTATGGATTTTGTGAAACTCCAAAGAAACGTGGAGCCTGACATCTTCGTGAGGAAACTAAGCGAGCAGATGTGTGGAGGTTAAATCGATGTTTTCCAGGAGCCTAACAAAATTTAGATCTCGTTGGCATGCCATAATATGTTGTACGCAGATAGAAGGCGACTGGATTACCTAGAACAGATTCAAAAGGTGCGAAATTCCTAGAATACATGGAAGTGTTCTGCTTTTCGATAAAGAACATGTTCCTTCCCATAAGGAGTGGACTACGCGATGCTTTATCCCAGCTTGAAGTGCTAAATGTGAAACTGAATCTGCTGAGGACGGTGCTCAAGACATCGCATACAACGTCAAATTGGGCTGCGGAATGAAGATCCACGCGCTCAAGGCCGAGGGAAAAAGAAGAAGGTGAAATCTGAAGGGACCCAGACGGACGAAAACACTGGGAAATCTCTCGCCTCGACGCGAGGAAAAAGGCAGAGAGAAGCCACCATAAGTCCCCCAGATCTTAGCGTCAGGAAGCCAGCGCAGAAGCGAGCGAAGACTCGGAGACAAGTACTTGTACCTATGGCCTCGAGCTTGACGGTTGAAGCACAACCTCCTGCAAAGAAGAAAACGAGTTTGAAGAAGAGGGGCAAGAGACGGGCTCGAACTGAGGCGGTTCTCATAAAACCGTCGGAGGACTCGAGCTACTTGAAAGTCCTTCGAATCATTAAAAGGACAGTCGAACCGGACACCATTGGTATCCAGATCAAGGGAGTAAGGAAGACAAGAGATGGAGACATCTTCATCGAGGTGAGGAGAGCATCAGAAGGCAGAACTAAGCTGTCATCTACAATCCGGAAAACTTTAAGGGGTTGGGAGAGAGTCCACGAGCTCTTTGCTCGTATCGAGGTCGAGGTACTGGACCTCGACACACTTACATAAGTTTGCAATGTCGTGGAGGCGATAAGCAAATGCTTTGGAGTAAAGCTGTGAGAAAGCGATGTCAAAGTCAGCTTGACAAAAAAGGCCTTTTGGGGAAACCTTAAAGCCTTTGTTGAGCTGAGTGAGGTGTTGGCCGAAAGCCTTTTAAGCGAAGGGCACCTTAAGGTTGGGTGGGTGGCCTGTCGACTAAGAAGAAAGGTAAAGGTGATCCAATGCTACCGCTGTCATGCTTATCGCCGTATCGCAGCGGGTTGCACCGGTCCCGACAGGAAGACGTACTGCTGAAAGTGCGGATTGACCATCTTCTGGGAACCGCAAGGTGTGGGGTGTACCGAGAGGCGACACCGAAGGTGAAGCCTAGAGGTACTGGGCGACAAGACCCTGCCAAGATGTCGAAGGCCGACGAGCCCGTTACGCGACACTGCAAGCTACTGAAGACGATGCGAACATCTTGGTAGGGTTGAACGCAGGAGTTAGGAAAGGAAAGCAGCCGAAAAATAGCAGGACGCCGACGCGCAGCGTAGTGGCCTCATTCCCAGGACTCTGAAGTAATGCGATAAGCGGTTCCGGAGTTCTGGTTTGGCAGGGAAGGAGAGGTTTGAGTCAGCAAGAATCTGAGACTACCCAACCTAGGAACCGCTTTCACTGTAGACGATTGCTGGATTGGTTGTCTTATGGAAGATTTCCTCTCCTACTACAAAAAAAAAAACAAAAAGCTAATTGACACTCTTCAGCTCAGCCCTCGCTTCTTTCCTTAGTCCCTTAAAGTCCAGATCTTTGGAGGGAAGATTAACGGAGTTTGACTTATATTCAGTGAAGGCTCTCATAATAATTTATGTTCAAAGGAGCTGTGCGACAACCTCCCAGAGTCAGAGCAAGAAGTCCCATAAATCACTGCCGAAGAGGAGGAGGAAGCATCAAGGGGCACGGAGGAACTTCTCCAATGCCAGACCAGATGATATTGGAAACTTTCAGTGGAAGAAGTTTATTTCCTCACGCGAACATCTGGTCCGGATCTTCAGCTCATATTAAGAGTCATAAACGCCCGTTTTGCAGGAGCAAGTGTTAGGACACAGTTTACTCTTACTAAAGGAAGATTGCTTACCTAATCCAAGGAAATACAGTCCAATAACTTATTGAATCACGCTGTGTCAGATCTTCAAAGCCATCCTGAACGACAGGATTGTTCAGAAAAATGGACCTGTATAGAGAACGTGCTGATCGACTAAAGTTTCTGCAAAGGCGATAAATGCTGCAAACGCAACCTGTCTATTGGCTTATAATCTTCCTGTTGGAAAGCATAAAGGTTCGTCTTAACATAGTGAGATGCATAGAGAAATCGATGCTTCTTCGCAAATCCAGATATACTATCTCTTCTGGGAAATATGGTGTAATAACTTTAATCCAGAGGGGCATTTTCCACGGTGACACCATGCGCCCTCTCCTACTTTGCATCAAACTTTCAAGAATATTTTTTGCACTATTCTAGGCGTGTACAGAAAGGAGAATCCCTCTCACGAAAAACATGCTACATCGAAGTCACGCTTGTCTACTACTTCTTCCCCTTCTCATGAAGAGTGGAAGGAATGAGCTCACTGAAGCTCTCATGTGGTAATAGAGCGGCATCAAAGAAACTCTTTGGAACTTAGAAATTAGAATAAGCTCTGAATTGAACAAGTGTTCCGAAATGCATTTGGAGAACTATTCGACAACTTAGCGCTGGAGGAATGTAAAAATACCTGAGAGTGCTTGGGAACCGCATTTAGAATATGACATCAGAAAAGAGCCTTCTCGAAGCAGATACACAGAACACATTCTTCGTCCATGGGACCTCTCCGAACAAACAGAAAAGAGACGGGGTCCGGAATCGTCGAGGTAGATGTTTTTTGTGAACTGGGTTTTCCGCTGATAGATTCGGTTGTCCAATCTGTCGGCATCTGCGCTTACGAGCTTCTTGTTCTCTTTTTTAATGATTTGTTTTGGTTGTTTTCATGGATCTAAACTCTAAACTATTCGAGAGCAATTCTACCTCTCAGTGTGCCGGTCAGGGTGCCAGTTCTGGAAGCGGACTGAACCTGAGCCCTAATAAAAAATTGACGAATTTGAATTTAACGCAATATTAACGAAATTTCCCATGTCAGTTCCACCTTCAAATCTCCCCATATCAATTCTCTATTGTCCAGTAGTACACCGGGGCTAGAACCAAACAAGTTATGCTTACCTCGAAAGGGATTTGGCCTAATGGCATAATAATAATTATTGGAGTTTTTCAACTGTTCTTCAATGAATCAACATAAACTAAGTATTTACTTACTTTATTTTATCAGAATTTTTCAGTTTCTCAAATTCTCCAATTTCCGTGACTCGGTTCAAATCTAAAAAAAACCACTCAAACTAAGGAACGTTTATTTTCAGTCCCAAATCTTTCGCGATCATAGAAAAAAGAACTTTAGGCCAAACCACCGTCCCTCCTCAAGGCCACCAAATCATTCGAATGAGGAATAATTTCTGTGTTCATTATAAAAACGTGAATCACTCACAATAAAGTTTGTACTCTTTTCCCAAACCCAATTTAAGTCCCTGAAATGAAAGGTTCGCTGCACATTGTCTTTTTACTGATACCCTTGATTCCTTTCACAATCGCCTCTGAAACTCTTCAATGATTGGTTCTCTTAGTTTTAATCGGAAATATATTTCTCGTGATTTTTTCAGGAGCAACAGCTGGTAGAAAATTAGGCTGGCATTTGAAAGTAATTTTCTTGACATTAAGTTGCAAGCATAAAATAAAAGTACTGCCAATTAGAGAACTTCAAAATGTGGAAGCAAGTGCATGCCTAAACCAACATAACCAAATGAAATTATTCGTTGTTCCCTATGTCAATGATAGTAAGAAGGAATGTCTGTCATGAATAATGCTGAGTGCGACTTAGTTCTGAGCTCGTATAATTTTCATGCCGCATTGAAAAATGTTGCGTGTATAAATAAAAAAATTTTTGCGAAGAATAGCTATCAATGAATTCATATTCACGATTCTTCGAAACCTGATGAGAAATGCCCAAAATATGAATATTTACTTTGGTACTTCGAAGGAGGTTCCTTCGAATCATGATAATTTATTTCACTGTAAATAAAATTCAAGTTTTAATTGAACTGATACTGAAATCGAGAACAAGTGTTCGATTATAATTAAAAACAACAAATTTTAAATTATTTCTGCCCCAAATTTACCTTTTTATGCCTATGATATATTTACCGTCCTCTGTCCATCGCTGTTGAATCCGCTTTCCGAATCTGCTTCGAAGTGTTTTGTGATGTTTACTTAACCCTCACAAGCCACCAAGTGTTTCACTTCGTGAGGCTTGTGGACTTGCCATTTATGAGCTCCTCCCATTTTGAATAAAAGGTGGATACATGAACTTTTTAAAATTCACGAGGAATGGGTGGATTTGAAGAAATCAATGGAAGCCAAGGGTGATGTTGGACAAAAATTAAAATAGAACAGGATAAACTCTTCTATAAATCCATAAAGAAGGATCGGAAGGCCTCAATGCTCTGCGTTGACTCCAAATGGGTAGGGAAGAATACCAATAAATTGATGAGGCTCGGGGGACACCAAAATTTGAAGCGTCGATCTGATAAAGAGATAAGATGTCAATTCAAGGCGACTTCATCTGCTGCGTCCCGTGTTGACGTCGATGGGGGTGCAGATGCCGGAGGCCCAGTCTCTGTGCCAGCTTCTAAAATAAAGGATACTGGTAAGTTTAGTGCATATAGACAATAATATAGGACTATTTTAGTACACAACAAATTCTATCTTACGCCATTTCTCGTCTTTCTTCGTAGAGTTTGTACCACTGAAGCCACGTGAAAAGAAAACACTTACCATGCTGACTAAAGAAGTCACCTCAACCCTAGATAGGACCCAAACTAACAGCCGGTTTGCATCCCATCTAATAGAGCAAACAGTGGCATCAACTTTGGAAGCTGCTGTTAACGTGCTAGGTATTGAAGATATGAAGGCCCTGAAACCAGAGTGCTCGAAAACTACTGTGAGGAATAGGCGTCAGAAAAACAAAGTGCAAGTTGTGGCAGAGGCAAAGGATAAATTGGCAACGGAACCCGGGCCATTGCAGCTTCATTGGAATGGCAAGCTGCTCTCAGATGACCCTAGTAAGTGCGTTCCTATCAGTATATTTTTGACTTTATCAATTTTCAAAAGGTTTGTCGGATTCACTTATTTTGTGCAGATGGCAAGAATTACGACCGATTGCCAGTCCTCGTGTCAGGCCTAGACTTCGAGCAGCTGCTGTCAGTTCCAACGCTCGATATAGGGACTGGTCTTACTCAATCGGAAGCCTCTTATGAGCTGGTGACGGCATGGGGAATTGAAAAAAAGGTTTCTGGCCTCGTATTTGACACCATAGCGACGAATTCTGGTGCATCAAAGGTTGTTGTATCCTGCTTAAAAATAAGCTTGGAAAAGATCTTTTGCACTGCGCCTGCCGCCATTAAATATAGGAATTGGTCCTTGAGGCAGTCGCAACTGATCTTCTTGGTGAGTCGAAGATCCGAGACTACCATTTTTCGCTAAACTAGGCCTCCGTGGAAGATTTCTTGCGTAGGTGAAGGCGATCTCCCAGGGAAGAATAAGAATAACCATACACATGTATGCAGTACATGCACAGGATTACATCCGTTGCGAGCGGAGAGACATTAACGTAATAGCAGTCATATTACACGCGGTCATATTCCACATTGCTGACTGGTCGAAAGACTGAGCATTGGTGATGAACCCGTCAAAATCTATCATCCTACCGATAGGTAGATTAGATCATGAACTTTTGCCAAATTTTTTGATTGATCCTGCCCAGCTTCCCATCGTCTAGCAATCGAAGAACAAAAGGCTCATAATGCAGTCGAATTTGAGCTTTAAAAAGAAGGTTACTAAGAAGGTGAATGCAGCATACATTCGTTTGAGGAAATTGTTTCCGTTTCGTCGTGCTGTTCCAACTAGGACCAAACTCCTGGTAAGCAAATCGCTAATTCTGTTTCTTTTTGACTATGCCTACACGAGCTATTCGCATTTCTGAGCGCACCACTAAGGAAGAGGATTCACAGGGTGCAAAACTCCTGTTTGAGATACGCTTGTAGTATAAGGACATTTGATCATATCTTCCTCGCTTCTACTGAATTTTACTGAAGAAAGTCGTGCAAGAAAATCTATAGTCACTAGATCTAATAGGAAATTTTCCGTTCCTTCAGCCCGCTGTGCGAAAGCGGAAACGACGTTTTCGTGCTTGGCACCTCGTTTATTGAATGATCTTAAAGCCTCTACTGATTCGTACAGCGTTCTATCTGTCAAGAAAGATATGTACCGAAAATTGCGTACGGAGCCGTAAATCTCATATGGGAATCTACGTAATAAAAGGAACCGCTTCTTGAGACATCAGTGGTATGTATTAGTCTAACTGCACTATAATTCTTCATTTGAAATTACAATTTACATAACTCATGGTTCTTGTGTTATTTCGTGGTTATCAAATACATTCATTTTAACTAGTTTATAAGTTAGTTTGTAAGAAAGTTAGGTTGTAAAGCAGCTTCCAGCTGAACCTCGGCCTTTTATGTCCACTCAACTACCTCAATCTGCTATCTAATGTACATATCTCACTGAACATGACAAAAATCGATTATTATTATTAATATTATTATTATTAATATTATTATTATTATTGTCGAAAATTAATCTCGGGTCTTTTTGCCCGGTGTTTTATCACCAGCCACGGACTAAGTCAAGTGCCTGATGAAGTC
>WSXT02089615.1:0-11755 GCA_011762715.2 Neuroterus valhalla
AATTTTACGAAGTATAAAATGTCCAATACTTTTTTGTGTAACAATCGTATAGCTCAAAATTCAACTAGCTCATATCTCAGCAATTTGTAAGAATTATTTACAGATTGCTGCAGTGGTGTGGTAAACCACTCAGTGTATAAATAACCTATGAAAATTCGTCTGCATTGATAAAATGCAGACGAATAAGCTCACCCCGGAAGGGGTTTGGCTTTATGGTATAATAATAATAATAAATAAAGGTAAAATATTCATATTTGTCGCAGAATGCAAAAATGTATTGTAGTTCAGGACGTTCATTCTGAACATCCTTCAACACAACAGATCAAACATTGCAAAATTAATTGATTTTGAAAAAAATAGTCAGCTTTTCCTTGGACAAAAACGAGAGTGGTGAAATTTTAACTAAAATTATAAATATTTAGCTGGAGCACTTCAATTTTCAACCATGAAGTTGAATATTCAAACAAAAAGATTAACTTTCCAATTGGAAGACTAATCTTGTACAAGAAATACAATGTTTCAACAGAATAGTTGAATTTGGAACTGAAAAAGTATTCAATTTTTGATGGAAGAGAAGAATTGTCAACAAAAACTTCAATATTCAAATTTTGAATTGAAAAAAGAAAATCAAACCGAACAAATGAACTTTTAAATAAAAGTATGGAATTTTTATTTGGAATAGTTTAAATTGCCAGTTCAAAAAAATTACTTCAAGGAACAACTGACTTTTGACAACAAAAAAAACTTACTGTCGAACAAACTGTTACATTCTTAAACAAAATGAGGAATATTCAAATCCAATTGTAAATGTTTAACTATAGTAGTTGAATTTAGAACCAGAAAGAGGAATTTGCAACTGAAATTATGAAACTTCAACTAGAATAGAAATTTCAACTTCTTGACCAAAAATTGATTTTAAACCAAAAAATACCATTTTCCAACAAAATGATTCAATTTTAAACTATTGAAACAATGATTTCTAACAATAAATATAATTGTACCATTTTGGGATTGGAAAATTATATTTAACCCAAACATAAGAGTTTTAAACTAGATTAATTTCCGACTGGAACCTGAAAATTTAACTGTATTACTCGAGGTATTACTCGAATGGTAAACCGTTAAGAATAATTTTTAAACAAGAGAATGGAGATTAAAACAAAAACAAAATTTTCTACAAAAAAATCGATTTCTCAACAAAATAATTGAATTTTTAATTCAAAAAGACAAATTTCCATACAAATAGTTAAATTTTGAACCACAGGAGATTAGTTTTTCCTAAAAATGAAACAGTTAAATTTTCAGTTAGAGAATTTAATTTCCAACCAAACTGATGAATTTTTAGTTAGAATGATAAATCTTCAACTGAAACAAATCTATTTTATGCAAAAAAGATAAATTGTTAACTATAAGGATTAATATTATACAAGAAAGGCGAATCCCCCAAAAAGCACGTAAATTATCGAAGAAATTGTTTAATTTTCAAATTCAAAAAATAAATGTTCAACTAAATACTTGAATTTTCAACAAAACAGTTCAACTTTCAAACAAATAGTTGATTTTCTAACTAAAAAAGGATGGATCCGCAATGAACGAAGCAAACAAGTTTTCTATTACAATTCAGAAATATTTTTTCATTGAAATACTACTTCTACTTCAAAAACTGCTTGAATTAGTTCCTTCATTTACAATTAGGCAGATGGGACTTTCAAATTGTGCTAAATTTTGAATTGAAAGAGTGATTTTAAAAATCTCTCTCATGTAAATCCAAATTTATATTCTGAAAAGTTCCCGTCGCATGGAAAAAATTTTCTGTTCCAAATGAAACTATATTTCTTTACCCAAACTCCCTGCCCTAAAATAAAAAACCTAATTATTTTCTGGAACTCCCTGTCTTAAGTCAGTTTTGATGAATTCAATTCAATTTTGATGAAATCAATCCAATTTTTTTCAATTCCTCAGAATGTATTTGGAATGAACTCCAATTCAATCACAAGATTCCTAGAAATAAAAAAAATCTAAAATTTAAACATGAAATTCGAACATAACACTCAAATGTATCCACCGAAATCCATGAATGATCTTATTTTATAACCTTTTTCCTAATTGCTTTTTGCCATAGACAGTTCCAACAATTTTGCATCGCTTAGCGCTTAAAAATAAAACAATTTTTCGGGCTTTGTCTTCCGCGCGATTGTTGGGATATCCAGATTTGCGGCTCAATTATATGCAGTTAACCATTTTTTCGACACTGACACTAATGTTTACGAATCCCCAATGACAACTTTTCGTCAAACTTTCTCCCCTCTGGAATAACTGTGGCATCAGCATGAGACTGCTTGACATCTGCATAATGAATTCAATTTTCCCCGATCAAAACCACCCACATGGGCGTTAACCTCCGTCAGTAGATGTTCGTCTATAATCACAAAATTGTGCATATACTTTCTAATCCAATTCAAGTATGCGTTTTCACGTAGAGCGCCACAGGGATTATTTTACCAATAGAGAAAAAAAGGAACATGTTGGTCACGAAAAAGAATATGGTAAGTTGGGCACAAAAAGAAGCGAACTGAACATCCTGTTCCGGGCATTGCCTTCCGCTCAAAAGTTGCGACAGACTAAGTTGGACAATAGACTCTTCCGATGAACAAACGTGCCTCGAGCATATTCTCCACACTCTGTATCCGTATCCCTATTTATGTTATTTCTCGGCAAATACCGAAAAAGAAAAAAAGTGTGGACAACAATTAGTGTCACTTCCACTCACATAATTCTCGGATAATCGCTCTATCAAGAGCTTATCCGGTATCAGGGAAAAGTTATTTCATCTGACCTGCGGTCAAATTGCTCGCAAACTGGTTCTTAAACGATTCGTAATCTACAATTCCTGAATCTCAGATAAAGTGGAGTCGGAAATTTATTCTGATCTTGTCCTCGATTCACAATTGGGTTATGATATTGTAATTTGATTTATTGGATTTTAAGGAGGAAGCTTTGGTGGAGCTTAAAAAGTGAAAATCTCTATAGAAGGTGAAACCCTGTTAGCGGTACTTCTATATCTATATGATACTTGAACAAAGTTTAAAATAGCGTGACTGAGTATGACGGAAGAGGCTCTTTAAACATTTCTTCAACTCGAACCAAATTATATACAGTTGTTGACGTACGTTTGTTTCCTTAGTTCTTTTCGTGGCTTGGCCTAAAATCGAGCCTAATATCCGGTAACATGCTCACAAACCATCAGTTTCAAGTAAAACCTAAATATTCTTGCAAAAGAATTTAAAAACAGACAATTGCCTTCTGCAAATGGAAAACGCAAACAGATAATCGAACTCTAGGAGTCTACACTCTCTGCCCCAAATATCAGCAGATAAAAATTATTTAAATATATGGGACAAAAGAAGAAATAACTACGCATGGAAGATGTGGCAAAGCTGTTGAAAGAGCCGAATTTTGAAATTCCGGGTCATTTCCAGGTTTTCAAGTTTGAATTTGTAGAAATTTGCAAGAAGTTTAAAAAAAGTTCGGCGAAATATATTTCTTGTTTCCCAAACAGTACCATTACAACCAGGTAGTTGAACTTGCAAGAATAAAGAAACGAATTTCCAAAAAAAGTTAAACTTTGAACAAAATAGTTGAATTTGCAATAAGATGGAATTTTGAGAAGAGAGTTGAATTTTCAACACGAAAAGATGAATTTTCAACCTAAATGGACAAATTTTCAACAAAAAAGTTGAATTTCTAACAAAAAATATTATTTCAATAAGATAGTTGAATTTTTAACTGATGCTTTGAACTCCCAACAAAATAGTTTAATGTAAGATCAAAAAGACGAATTTTCGACAAAACAAATAATTTTTCATAAAAATTGTTCTATTTCGAAGCCAAGAGGACCAATCATTTACAAAAGAGTTGAATTTAAAAACCAAAAATACTCTTTTTTTGGAGAAAAAATTAATTTTCGTACGAAATACTTCATCTTTTAAAGAAATAGTTTAATTATTCATCAACTCATTGAATTTTCACCAATTTTCACCATTCAATTTCAAACCAAGGAATTGAATATTCTACCCAGACAAAATGTTTTACCAAAAAAGTCCAATGTTGAACAAACCATATCAATTCTCAAGCAAAATGTTAAATTTCAGCATATTTCATCTTCAAATAAATAGTTTTCCTTTATATAAAGTTTTTGAATTTTTTAGCCTAAAATACAAGCAGATAGTGGATTTTCAAACGAAAAATATAAGTTCCTAAAGTAACATGTAATATGATATTTTAATCAAAAAGTTTGTGATTTCAATTCAAAAACAGTTGAGTTCCACCGCAAAAGACAAAATTAAAAAAAACTCGTTGAATATACAGCCAAAATAGATTAATTAGCAACCAAACAGTTTGCATTTTTAGCTAAGAGAGATTTAATCCAAGCAGATCCACTTTTCACGGATAAAACTAAATTTTCAACAAAAAATCGAATTTTCGAAAAAAAATGCTTTCAAGAAGAAAGTTGAAATTTCAAAAGATGCGTTGAGCTTTCAACAAAATAGCTTAATGTATGGCCTAAAAAGATGAATTTTCAATCAGTAAGGATTTATATCTTACCAGCAAAGACGAATGTGCGACAAAATACATTATTTTTCATAGATATCGTTCAATTTTGAAGCCGAAAAGACCAATTATCAACGAAAGAGACGAATTGGCAAACCAAAAATATTCGTTTCCAAAGAAAAAGTTAATTCTCGTACCAAATAGTTCATATTTTGAACAAATAGTTTAAATTTTCACCCACTCATTGAATCTTCACCAAGAAAGGCGGATTTTTAATTAACTGATTCAATTTTCAACCAAGTTTGCATTTTTAGCTAAGGGAGATGAAATTTAACAAAGAAGATCCACTTTCAACGAAAATACTGAATTTCCAACAAAAGAATTTAATATTAAACCGGGTAGTTGAATTATCAACCATAATGATGATTTTTAAATCGAGGAGGTTAATTTTATACCAAAAGACTATTAATCAACAAAATGCATGAAATTGCAACCACAAGGTTCGAATTTTTTATAAAAAAAGATCAATTTTTAACCGAAGATAAAGAAGATACATTTTCGCTTGAAAAAATCAATTTTCAACTTCGAAATCATATGAATTTACATGAACAAAAAAATGACTCTTTAACGACATATATGTATTTTCAACAAAACAATTCCATTTTTTACCAAGCAGTAGAATTTTAAACCAAAATAAATGAATTTCGAACAAAAAATATCCATAAAAACAACCGACAAAAATTCACTTTTAATCAGAAATAGCTAAATTTTGTATTGAATTGTACTGTTGCACAGCCGTCTTTTGAAACATCATCCAAATTTGTTATAGTTTAGCAACAGAAGACGTATTGAATAATATCGAAACTCGTAATGCCCCCCCCCCAATTGGTAACGCAGTTTATAAACGGCCCTTGAAAAAAATATTAAAATTTAACCAGAAATTGTTGCATGTTCAATAAAAAAATTAAATGCTTAACCCGTAAAGTAGTAATTTCATCAAAATATATTATTTTTAAGCAAGGGAGATGACTTTTTTAAATGAAAGATAAAAAGAAATCCAAGAAGACGGATTTCTAACGGAACAGTTAAATTTACGATCTATAAATAAAATGGGTTTAACAAAATAGTTCATTTTCAACACAATAACTGATTTTTGAACGGAAAAATTTATTTTTAACGATGCAAGGTGCATTTTTTATTAAAAAATATGATTTTTGTGACACGGAAATGAAACAGTTTGATTTCCGGTTTAAAGATTTATTATTTACGAAAATGGTTGAATTCAGAATCTAAACAGTCAAGTTTCTAACGAAACACTCCAATTTCCAACCAAAGAGTTCTATTTCCACTCAAAACAGATGAAATTTCTACCAAAAGAAATGGAAGTGGACAAAACAAATAAAAAAAAAATGAATTTGCCAAGAAACATTTTTCGGTCAAGAAGATAACAAATTTCGACCAAATTTTTGAACTTCTAATAAAACAATCGAATTTTCAACTAAAAGGAATGTGACTTCTTAAAAAAATTGTAACATTCCTTTCTGAAAAAGATAAGGTTCCAACCAAAATAGAGGAATTTTTTATCCAAAAATATTCAATCCCAACAATAAGGCTAATCTTCAACCAGTCCTCTACTGACCAGTTGAATTTCTAACCCGGAAATCGGAATTTATAACAAAAAGGGCTCTTTTCAACCAAAGAGTTAAATTCGCTGAAAAGAGAGTTGAAGTTTCAAAAAAAGGGTTGAATTTCTAAACAAGAAAGATTTTTGACCCAAGAAGACAATAAATTTTTACCCAAATTGTTTAATTAGAACAAGAAAACAAATGATCAAATATCTGCAAAAAGGTCAAATTTTAATTAGAAAGGTATTTTTGAACCAAGTAGGTGAATACTTGACCAAAAAAATGAAAATTTTTGACCTAAAAAGTTTGTTTATCCAAGAATAAAATAAATCTTACCCTATTTGTTGAATTTTCTACAAAGAAGTTGAATTTTTATGACACATTATTTCTGATCCAATTGTTGAACTTTAGATTGTTACCTTCATGAAACTCTGTGATAACCATACCCAAATGTTCAGGATTGATCACAAAGATGTATCCGACGTAGCTCACGAACAAATGTTAGAGAAGTTATCTAGTCAATTCGTTGATGGAAGGAGATAGAATATTTTATAAATTTTAGTTACCTATAAATGTGTTTGAGAAATTTTTTAAGGCAAGGTTTATCACACAATTGATATTCCTTTTAAACGAATGTGATTTTTTCTTTAAGACTGATATTATGGAGACTAATAATCAGTTTGAAGTGATTGAATTATTATGAGTCTGAAATGTTCATGGTACGAACTGTTGTCACTTAGAAGTAGGAATGTTAATTTTTATATGTTTCCTTTAACAAGGCGTTTTTGGAGCAACAAAAACAATTGAAATCGTTTATCATTAATAAAATGTATTTTTCCATTAGTAATCGAATGTATTTTTCACTCTACAAAGACGGTCTCCTGGTACATGCGTCATTCCTCTGTCGCGACTTTTTAGGGAATCGTCAATAAAACTCAAACTTCTGCAAAATTTATACGGCTGTTTGCAGTTTACGTTGAACCGAACCGTTATCTTTACCCTGAACCATCTTTTTGCTCTATTTGAGGAAAAAATATGTTTGGACAGTTTTTTATGTGCCATTCCAATAGTAGAGAAGTACCCATTTATTATTGAATAATTAATCATCGTCTAACAATCATAATAAATAATAAAGTTATAATTATATGACTACATATTATGTATGTGTGTTTCTCTAGTTCTCTTCGTCGCTTGCGTCTAATATCGAGCCCAATATCCGGTAGCATGTTCACAAACCATCAGTTCCAAATAATATTGAAGAAGTCTTCCAAAATACGACTTTGAAGAAAAAAGTTAATTGCCTTTTGAAAATCGAAAAAAAGGTGAAAACTTGGAGAGGTAATCGAACTCCAGGAGTCCACTAGGCACGTACAGTGTACACCCTGAAAGTTTTTTACCAAGATTCATCCACGACTCAAGATTAGATGAATACAAGCAACTCAACCTAGAAATGTCGGTATTCGTGCAAAACAGCAAAATCCAGGGACATAGAATATAGTCCAGGTTATCCGACAAAGATACACTTTGAGTAGACCGCACTTGAGCTAATTGGCAGCGAGGCCAGTTTGCTGGAGAAAACTATGTGGATCTGGAGCATCGTAAAAAAGTGAACTTGGATATTTTAACTATGAAGAGAGTGTTCCTGCAATTGGTTTATATTCGCAGAAAGAGTATCTAGACTTTTAAGTTTACGTTTACGTTTGCATTTACCCGCATTTACCCTTCTGACTGACTGACATGACATGACAGGTCGAAGAAAGTAGTTCTGGGTGTTGCCATCATCAAATCAATTTATATTCTGCGTCTACCGAACGATAAGCATCTTAATTAACTTGTTTCAAATATATTCCTAGTTTCTACTATGCAAAACCGTTCCAGCACCAGATGGGAAGATTTGAGGAGGAAACGTGATAAGGCCAGTTGAGCTAATTTCTAATAAGTGGATACTAACCAGGAAAACCGGGAAATTACTTGAAATTTTCTACATTGGAAAAAAGCGAGGATTTCATATGAAAATTACCCCATTTGACCCGATTTGCATTGAGCACTGGTCAGCTACTTAATAGAACAACAAGAATGGTAAGTTCTGGTCAGGACCTTTCAAGGCATTGTATAGATTTTCCATTCCTTATGACTAGAAAATCTATAAACGTCTAGATAGGACCCAATCTTGTATTTCAGACTAGCTGAAGTTAGGCCCTGATATAAGAATGGAGGAACCAAAAATTAAGACAAACTGTTCGTGGCTTAGTAGTGTAGCCCCCTTTTTTGAATGTTCCGAGTTCTCATCAAAAGTCTAGTATTAAGTGTCTGGTTGAGAAATCGTCATTTGTGCTGGACTTTTTTTTTATTTACAAAAAAATTTTATTCTACGGTTGGAGATGCAGACGTTTCGTACTTTCTTGAGTTTTGATCAATTAGAAGTTCTTCTCTCTTAGTAGGGATTCCTCGTCTCCTTTATTTATTAGTGACAATTTTTTTGTATTAAAAATTAAGCTCTTTTATTGAAAATACAACTAATTGTTTGAAAAGTGTCGGTTCAGTTAAAAGTTCAACAATTTGACTGAAAATCAGTTTGAAGATTCAATTTTCTAATAGAAAATTCAACAAAATGGGGTAGGATTTTTTTTCTTTTTTTGATTAAACAAACTTTTCCGATTAAAAGTTCAAATAATTCGATCAAGAATTCACCTATTTGGTTGAAATATACCTTTTTCGCTCAAAATCCATATTTTTAGGTTGAGGATTCTGCTCTATTGTTGAAAATACAGCTTTTTCTTCAGAAAGAATCAATTTGGTTTGTACTTCAACAATCGGGTGAAAAATTAGCTTTTTGGTCGGAAAGCAATATTATCGGATCGAAAATCCTACAATTAGGGTAGAATTTTTTTCTTTCTTGACTGCTGAAACCTATTCCGGCTGAAATAGACCTTTTTTCTGCCACGAATCCATTTTTCAGGTTGAGAATTCATCCATTTGTTTGAGGGGGATCTGTTTTATCGGGAATTAAATAATTCGCTTGAAAATCCCCTTTTTTAATGCCAATAAAGTTGGAATTTTTTCTTCCCTAAATGAAGAATCCTTTTTGGTTGAATATTCATAAATTATTACAGCAATAACTTTCTTTTGGTAAAAGTTTAATTTTGCTTTCTATTTGAAAATTCAACAGTTTTGTTGGAAACACATTCTTTTTGCTCAAAAATTCAACAATTTGGGTAAAATATGTTTTATTCTTCGCTAAAAAATGTTTCTCCGTTAAAAATTCAACTTTTTTGTTGAAAAATCATCTGTTTTGATTAAAAATTAAACTTTTCGATCAAAAATGAGCCATAATTCTAAATTCTTGGATTGACGAATCGATGATATGAGTATAATCTGTTTCAGCTAAGAAATTTTTTTTTGAAATTCAACTATTTTCGTGAAGAATTGAACTTTTTGGTTGAAAAGGAGCTCTTCTGCTCAAAATTCATACTCCCAGGATGAGTTGTTTGTTGATAATTCGACTTTTTTTAAATTTTAAATCCATCCGTTTTGTGGATAAACAAATTTTTTTGTTGAAAAATTCATATTTCCTGGTTAAAAATTCATTAGTTTTGTCGCTTCCAGTAAAAAAATAAAAAATATGGGGATTGATGTTCTTCAGTTGAAAATGGAACTATTCGGTCATAAAAATCTCATTTTTTGGTCAAGCAATAATATTTCTTGTTCGGAACTTTTTTCGGAATTGAAATTATTTGGTTGAATCGTAATATTTTTCAAATTAAAAATTCACATTTTCCGGTAAAAATCCAACTATGTAGTTGAGAATACGTATTTTTACATAGAAAACCGTTCTTTTGAATTATTGAATGATTTTTCATTAGAAAAGAGCATCTCTTTCTTGAAAATTCATGTTTTATGGTTAAAAGTTTGTTATTTTTAATTGAAAAGTCTGCTATTGCGTTTTTGGAAATTATTATTTTTATAGTTTCAAATCCAACCATTTCGTCAAAAAAAATGTATTTTTTGGTTGAAAATTAATCTTTGATCATTTCACTTGAAAATTCGTCTTTCTAGTTGAAACTCAACTTTACTACAGTTAAACATCTACAATTTCATTTGGAGATTCATCATTCAAGAAAAAAAAAAAAAAATTTGTTTGAAACTTAGTTTTTTATCTTACAAGAAATTTTTTTAACTGAAGAAGCAACTTATTTTAATTGAAAATCCCATAGTTTCAATTAACAATTCATTTGTTTGGTTGAAGATCACTTTTATATAAGACTTTTCAATTTTTGATTGACAAATCGGTAAGAATCTTTTTCAGTAAGAATAAATTTATCCGTTTGAAAATTCAACTAGTTCAGTTAAAGATTGTTTGTTTTAGGTAAGAACTCTCATGTTTCGTTTAAATTAGTTTTTTTCTCAACTAAAAATAAAACTGTTCCATTTTCGGTTAAAAATTAATATTTTTCCAGTTTGTAAATTCAACTATTTTGTTCAAGCACTGTATTTTTTGGTGAAAAATTAATCTTCCCATTTGAATATTAATCTTCTTGTTTAGATATTCATCTTTATGGTTAAAAATTCAAGTGCTCCAGTTAAATATTGATCATTCTAGTTGAAAACTCATCTTCTTGATTTGAAAGCCAACTGTTCAAGTAAAAAATTCATAATGTTATATGAAAATCCATCACTTTAGTTGAATAATAAACTATTTTATTTGAAATCTGTTTCCTTTTTGCTATCGTAAATTGATTCGTTTTGATTGTATGTTCAATTGTTCCAAGTTTTGTGAAAAAGCATATTTTTTGTAAAAAACTTGAGTATTTTTTCCAAAATTAATTCATTTTGCAATGCTTGATCTATTGTGGTAAAGGCTGTTTAGAACGAAGGTCTGAATTATATGAATGTGTTACTTTTAGTTAACCGAGAAAATTGGAGAATTGAACGGGGAAACCTAGGGAATTACCTGGAATTTAGATTCGTCGGCAAAATCAGCAATTCAAACATTGCAAAATTTACTTGATTCAAATCATATCTAACAAAAGGTTCCGTGGAAATCGAGGAATCACAATTGTGGTATACAGAGCACAAATAATTGAATTAGTTGTTTTTTTCAATGATGATCACATCCTGTCAAAACTGTTCTCTGGGAAGAATCGCATCCGTTTAATTTGTTACTTGATATATCAATTTAATAACAATTATTCCAAAATTGTCAAGCAAGGTTTTTTGTCCAGCGTTTTATAGTAAGTGTAGGTCTGTCAGGGCGCTACGCGTATATTTCCGACTACGATACTCTTTACATAGTGTTGACAACAACATAACTTTGCTACCGCTCTAATATTGCTACCCTAGCAATATGGTGTTTCACGTGTAGAAATTGAGTAAATATTCGAAACCACATCCAATGGATAGGAAAACAGATCGGAATTATTTACTAATAATCATTTCCTGTAAGGGGCCTTCCATAAACCTCATAATTTTTTGTTCTTTTTTTCATTTCAAAAGAAATGGAAAAAACCACGTAGCGCCTGGGGGGGGGGGGGGGGTCGCAGTGGTGGTCACGGGGACCCCCCTTGGGGGGGGGGGGGAAA
>WSXT02089626.1:0-11755 GCA_011762715.2 Neuroterus valhalla
TAACTCCATTACAAGAAGGAAAAATTTCTATAATATACAACGTGTTCCTACAGAAAATAGTAATTTTTCTTGCATATCTACAAGCATTGATTCATGAAAATAAAAACTATAGACCCTAATGCCAATATAAACAATTTCTCCATCGAGCAGCATTCCGTAAACCTAATATTATAGGTAATCTATCCGGTCTTTGGACGGACCTGATTATGGCCGTAAATACGGCATCAAGTAGAGTGCCTTACTTATTAATAAGGGCAGCCTATCCGGGCCTTATGCGTAACTTTTACGTCGCGTTGATACGGCATTAATCGGTTCGCCTTATTTAATAATAAGGGCAGCCTATCCGGGCCTGATTCGGACCTTATCAGGGCCGCTTTGCAAATTTTCAATTCAGGCAACCTTATCCATGCCCAGTATGGGACTTTTTTTAAATAAGGCTAAAAAAGGCCTTCACAACTCATTCGCTAAATCATTACCTTTCACACCCGCATCAAAATATACTGTTCTCTATAGGAAAAATTGATTCAAAGAACTGTGCGTACGGAGAGTGTTATTCTCCATAAAGAAAATATATTTATCTAGCTGTTAATACGGGAAAAACTATTCTGCTCATCTATTAATACGGAAAATGTTATTCTCTGTGAGAAAAAATAAAAATTTCGGTGAGTGCAGGTATAAAAAAACTCGATAGGACATTGGAAATACGGATGATATGCGAATTACATTTTTTCTTTGACTAGTGATAGGGGTATAATATGACATCATCAGATATACCTGTGACGATTTAAAGGGAGGCCTTCGCCTCCCCACGAGCCTTGGGAAAAGATGTGTGACCTAAAATATTTATGTGACTAGTCATAGGGGTACCTTACTGCCCTCTTGTGACTTTGGAAATGGAGATGGTATGTGCCCTACGCTCTTTTTGTGACCAGACACAGAGGTGCCTTTCCGCCCCCTGCAATACCTGGGGTATAGGGGAGGTATGTGACCTTGGTTATTTCTGTGATTACTCATAGGGGTGCCTCCTCCCTTCTCCTATGCGACGCTGGAAATAGGGTTTTGATATGATTCCTGTGACCAGTCACGGGGGTGCTGTTTCGCCCCTGCTAGACCTAGGTAAAAGAGGAGGAGAGTCATGGGTGGAATTCCCGCTGCACGGAACGTTGGGAATGGGCATGATGTTTGACCTCTGTTATTTCTATGATCAGTCACAGGAGGGTGCCTCTACACCCTTCCCCCATAGAACTTTGTATATTTGTACCTGCCTTCCCGTCTATTAATAAGTGAGTTAGAAATTCAAGCTGTTTATCCTGCAATTTGTATTTTCGTGCAGGCTAACATTTTCCATATACATAGCAAGATTAGGACTTCGAGCTTTTCACCCCAACATTTCCCAATTTTTTTTTCATAGAGAATAAAATTTTTCTGTATTAACAGATAGGTGAATTTATTTTGCATGAAGAATAACATTTTCCGTATTATTAGCTAGGTAGGAATTTCGAGCGGTTGATGCCGAAATATTTATGTTAATAGTGTAGAATTTTCGAATTTGCTACTCACACGGAAATTTCGTGATTAATAGCCCAGATCAGTATATTGGCTATTAATCGTGAATTTTCGCGATTAATAGCTTACATCGTTGCATCGGCTATTGAACAATTTGCAGGTTTTAGCTTCCACTTTCTTGATTGATTTCAGTTTGAAAATTGATACCATTCAAATTAGACTTTCCTTTTATCGAGTGTTTAGTTTTTCGCTAAATTATCCATCTTAAAATCATTCCAAAAATCAAATACATATTCAAAGAGAAGTGTGTCTTATACATATTTCGAGTCGAAATTTTTCATTCGATCTGCATTATTCTATGTGCTTGGAGTTTTGAACGTTCAAATGAACGAAACTCTTTCCTCTTGTCTCTGTAAACTATTAATAGTGCCTTAATATTTATATATCTCTATTTCCAAACAGTAGATTCCAAAAGAAGCTTTAAATTTATGATTTAAACTTTTAGTTGGAACAATATTTGTAGATAAAATAAAATTGCAAAAGAATTGCTCGTTCATTTTAACGCTCAGAATTTCCAGGACTTTTATTCTGTAGAATTATTAGTTTCATATATATGTTAAAAGTTGAAGAATTTTTTGACAGTGTAGATCCACTCATCAAAGGTGTTGTGCGATTTCACAACTCATCTTAAAAATTCAAATGATGGATGAATTTACTCATTTCATGAATAACAAAGTAGATTAAAGTTTCATGCCTTTCTCTCTCTGCATCGGCAGAGATAACGTTAGATAAGCAAAATCTGTTTTCATTGCTAGGGTGTTTGTTCCAACTTAGTTTGAAATAAAAGAATGTTTGTCGATTCAAATTTATCTTTACTGAGGCTTCAATTACCTCACCAGAATACTCTTCATGGATTATCATCAACCTCATATTAAACATATTACTTGAATTTTAACTCTGAATATAATTCGCTATTAGAATAAAAAATATCTGACGTTATGACGTCAGTGCAAATCTTACGCATGTTTATTTTCCTCCCTTATTCAAAATAGCAGGGAAAACCATGCAAGAGTAAGTCACACTTCAATGAGTAAGATATTTTAATTTAATAGAATATCTGTTAAGTAATTCTCTAAAGCTTCAGATTACTATACTCGGCACAATATTCAGCATAACTGGAACAAATTCTTCTGAGATATCATAAGTAACAAATGTGTGAGATCAAATAGACTGATTTTCGGTACAAAGACAAAATATATGAATTCTTATGTGGGCAGTTTTTATCGAAATAAAACTGTTTGTGGTAAATTTTTGCACTCTAATCAAAGTTTGAAACCAAATTAACACAATGCTCAAAGCTGAAGGTTTTCCGTTTTCTATGCATTTACAATTATTACACAGGAATAAGCTAAAAGGCTTACTGGGCCTAATGAACCGTTACCAAAGAACTTCGTTTTTTTTTCCAACAGCTCAATTTGAGTAATTTTGTCTCAAAAATATTGCGCATCAATTAAAGATCAATATCCTTTAAAAATGGTCCCAGCCTTTTTCTGTGTAAAGAACCTTTGATTTTTTGGTGCGTTTATCATGAGTAGTTCACAAAGAGTAAGCCAATTTTACCATTGCTTATTTCGATTAGTAATACTAAATGAACGCGAAAACCACTTTGCCGAGAGTAGGCAAACAGGAATAACAAAACTATCACTCTTGTAATCTCGGTTCGATCTTCTCTTAATTTGTCTTTCGGATAAATGATGATATTTTACTGCATGAAAATGATTAGGAGTTTGGAGTCCATGAGTGATAATATACAACTAAGCATGAGCAAGTATTCTTTCATCTCAAATGTGTGAGAACCAAACTTCGAAAATGTTTCTCATAAACATTGAGAACAGTTGAAAATAGTTTCTTTCATGAAAGTTTTTCTTGTGCAAATGATCGAATATATAGTTTCGATTTCCGTGGTGTTAATTTCTGTTCCCAATAAGTTTTCATAAAGCATATTAAACCTCAAGGGATTCGAGGGGCCTACCACAGTATCTCTACATAGGATTTGAACTTGTTTATTTTATATAACTCTGTAGAATCAATTTAATGTCTCAAATCTTGAAGCATAAAGAATTATGATCAAGACTACCCCATTTTTAATAAAAGGGGAAACCAGCATCACTTTTGAGCTAGAACGTTCCATCAAAGAATGCAAGAATAATTTATCATAAACCTCCGGTAATAATGCAGGCTTCAATAGCCTCTTCTGTATGTGAAGTTGTTGAAAACCATTGTTTTGAGAATCCATTTTGATAAAACCCTCTTGTTCTGGACCCTCGAATGTTAAGCGAAAAACTTTGCATTCAATTTCTTTTTCCTCTAGACATTTTTGTGTTTCATGAAAATTGGTATTTCGCGATTTTCCACATTCGTTGTTTTTGACAGGCTTGAAAGAAGAAGATACAGTAGCATCTCACTCGGTCTTGTTTTTATTTTTTATTTACTTATTTTTATTGCTGCTGTCTTCCTACGATTCCTTTACTCGTCAAAAAGGGGTTCGTATCGTATCACGTGTGGCAAAGCTTCTTTGCGCATGCCTATCTTGCAATAATTCTCTTCCACGCCGTCCCTCCTGAGAAGATTGGAGAATTTCGCGGCAAGTCTCCTGAATCGAATTGTCTCCCTGCGGCATCTCTCACCCCCGGAAGTGGCAACAGTGCGGCATCTCTTCCCAACAGAAAATTCGAAGTTTTCCTTCAAAGCAAATACCTTCCTGTTTCCCAAGTATTGTTCGTGTGGGAATCCACTATTGTGACGGGTCATGAGAATTCTGTGCGTCACATAACCTCAAAATGGTAAATCGGGTAATGGAGATAATGTAAGTCACATACCTTCCTCTTTTCCCGAGTCCTTTGGGGTGGTGGAAAGGCTTTCCTTTGACTGGGATTGGGAATAATGAGAGTGAGAGATGCCGCAGGGAGACAATTTGGTTCGAGAGACTTGCCACAAAATTGCCAATTGCCGCAAGAGACATGCGCAAAAGAGACTTGCTTTATGTGACTTGATAGGGACCCGTCACAAATTATTACGCCAGTAGTAGTTCGTGTAAGGGGGAGTAGTGTTCCTTTCTTCTTCTCAGTTTCTTTAACATTTTTTATTTATTTTATTTTTTTGAATAAATTCGAAATTGAAAATAAGCGCTGATTAACGTACTTCCTGCTTGTAAAATTAGATTTTGAGGGTTCGCAGAATGTTTGGCCACCACGAACCGATATCGAGCTTCACCCCCTCGTTATATTGATCCAGAAAGCCACATTACTCTACAAATGTCGGATGGCTTTGAGTCTGGACTTCTCGAAAGTAACAGATTATATCTACCACTTATATGGTTGTCTTTACCACAAGTTTACCTTGCCAGAATTTACGTAATAACGACAGGAGGGCATTGCCTCCAGAAGAATTTTCGGGCATCGATAAGAATTTTTGATAGAAAATGATTTCTGATTACTTATTACTTATTACTTACTACTTGAAATATTATTTCGTCAAAATCAGTTTTAACTATTCCAAACGCATAATAACTAAGTCCTTTATCAGAGAACTCAAAGATTTTTTTCAATTCCATTTTATTTTGTGTTCAAACCTAAAATATCAGTTAAAGCTAGATTCATCCAATTGTGCTTTGGTAGAACCCATTTCTCGAGCTCGCCCTTACAAAAACGCGTTTTAGTATCCGGTCTTAGAAAAGTGATAGGTTACTTCTTGAACCATTTTTCTATGATTTTAACTAATATGGAAAAGTAAATACTGAATTCGAAAATGACTAAAAGTAGGTTGAAAGTTCGACCTTCTAACAATTAGAAATGTCTCCAAAGTGCGGAATGCTTGTATTCGTTCCTGGAAGATTATGGAGGTGGCGGGAGGCGCAACGCAATTTTATCGTATCAAGCCTAACGTGACATTGGACAAACTTTCGTACAATATAGGGGAGATAATAACATGACTGAAAGCAATTATTCTCTACAATTTATGCAAAACTTTACCATACTTCTGAATAAACAATACATTTTTTTTCGAGAAATATTCAACTCTGCATGTTAATCCTACATATACCAGAAACTTTATATTTGCAAACTTTACTGAATTGGCATGAAATTTTATCCAATTTCCCGTCAGTTTATTCCCGAATGGTTTGTAGTAATTATACACCATGTGCACTAATTTTCACTTCTAGAAATTTTTACAGTACATTTTGAAACTTCAATATGCGTTTTAAAAGTTTACTAAACGGCTATGTATTCTTTAACATTCGAGACGTCACGAATTATTGTTATATTGTTAAACAATCTCATTATTCTCCATGTACCTCAATTTTACTCAAAAAGTCGGTAAAATTTCCTAGCCAGATCTCTCAGTGCACAAAAACACTGGTTGCTTCACATTTTGACTAGTTTAAGATAGTTTTGACTAGTGCCTGTGTTATTTTCGTTTTCTGACTAGTTAAAAGTAGTTTTGAATAATTTTTGTGACAAACGGTAACATGTATACAATACGCAGTCCTGAATCACTTTAGACTGATTGAAATATCTTCCATTCCCGAAATACGAATATTCAACATTTCAGTTTTTCAAGGTTCTCGGTCTTGAATTTTCAAACTTTAAAATATTAATTTCTAATTTCAATCTTTCAATATGGTGAACTTGAGTAAAATACTCTGAATATGGGTTTACATCCAAGAAGGTAACCCAAGAATATTGACTCTGGAGTTCATTCTGCATCCCAGATGAAAGTCTTCAAGCACTTTTGGCAGATATGTATTCATATAAATTAAATTATAAACAATTTTACCTGTTTTCAGAATGATTTATTTTCGGATTCCTGGAAAATATTGATTCGAGATAAAAAAGGATGTACACGAATGTTGTAGATCTCATCGAAACACATGTTTTTGGTACTTACAATTTTTTCAAATCATAATTTCCCGAAAAAAATTGAAATAATGCATGTTTAGTCCCTTAGTGACAAAAATATTTGCAATCTTAGGATTAACTAACATTCTCCACCTTTTGGAAGTCTCTGATTGAAGATGACCACTACTAGGAGGGGTGGTTTTTTTGGCGCTTGAAGAAGGGTTTTTCGCGAGTGCTAGGAGGTGTAGGACTGAAGGAAACCATACATTTCCAACGCTAGGGCGACTACTACTCCCCACTACTCATGTTGAACCCTTTTTCAACGGCAGCAAAAAATAACGCGTCCTATTAGGTCCCACCTATTTAGACAGTCCCACGACCCTCTCCCACCTCACACGCTGAATCCTCTTTCTAACGCCCAAGAAAAAAAAGGGGAATATTAACATTTTTCATTTTTCTTCATAAATATTAATTAAAGAGTGAATTAATTTCTAATAGTGCCCGCGTTAGTCGTATCGTCAATTTCCGACGGTAGTCAATTGCGCTGGAGAAATATTTTTTTTTGTATCTGAGAGCGCCTATTCAATGAATATATAATTATAATTAGAATATAATAATTTTTTCATAACAATAAAAGTATTGAAGGTGCTTGATCGAAAAGCGAGTGCAGCACAAATTACAGTTATGGTTTTTTTTTATTTTTAGCAACTCAAATGACAGATGAAAAAATATATTTTCAAAAATCGGCTCAGAAAAGTTCTTCGGCATTCAAACATCTTAAATCTGTAAAAACACAAAGAAAAAGATATGTCGACCAAGAAATGTAGGCTCTGAAACTTTTTGAACCACAGTTTCTTATTAAACTGCACTGTGCGCGTCTCGCCGTCTCATAAAGAATATAAATTAATAATTATAATTTAAAAAAATTTATTATTACAGTTTTATGTGATTTATGTGATTGCATGACACGCAATAATATAATATAATACAAAAGTAGTTATTCCAATACGTTTTTTAACGAAAGTCTCAACAAAAGCTTCCAGGAGATTATTTGAATTTTTTCATTTATCTTGTGAAGATATTTAATTGCTCCTACCATATCATTTATTACACGCATTGTAAATTTTCGAAATTCGAGTAGATATAAAAACTTCTTGCATCAGTCCCTGTCCCCAAATTCTTTGGAAATTAGTATTTTGGTACCATTGTCATTGACTTTCTGCTTCTTATATACTCGCGCCTCTCTTCAGATTAAAATGTAAGTATCGTATAGCATCTAGCATTGTTGTTAATAAGAGAAATTACGCTTTCGCGAAAGGCTGGCAATTTTTAATTATTCACTCTACAATTTTTTTACTTCCCAATATAAAGACAGAAAAATATTCGTGTATATTAATGATTCTGATTTGAAACTTGCACTTTTCTTATGACTGCTCCCCACTACGAATTCTTGAAATTTTCAATTCTTCGAATTTCCATATGATTAATGCTTCAGGCTGTAAAAAGAAAATTTGTATATGATGTTTATTACGACTTCAACTATTGCCAAAACATACAGAAAAATTTGGATAGAATTAAGTCTTGTCTAGTGATTATTTTATAACACCAGTTTAAGAAAAATTAGAAATATTGTAATAAGTCGTATACGATAGCAATGTATTCTAATATAATAGAAACGAAGTACGATTTCTTATATTCACGGTTATAGCCAGAAAAATTTCCACAAATAAACACAAAGAACTTCCAATTTTTTTTGTAGCAAAACTGACCGAAAATGCCACAAACAGTTGATGACTATCTCGACTTCTACACTGTAGAAAAAGTAGTTGAAAATTACGAGTCGGTTTGCAAATGTTTTGCCGTGATTAGTGTGTTAATTCTACAAGTCAATGTGAAATTGTAGAGATTGCAGTGCCATATTACAATATTTGTAGCAATTCCACCATAAGAGTATAATATTACCACATGAATCCGTGGACATAAAAATACAAGTGGTTAACGTGGTAAATTTCAACCATATCGTAAACGATATAACCACGCACTTTTGCATGATTTCTTTAAAATCACTATATGTGTTGTAATCCAATTCACATGGAAGCATATAAAAGCAGAAAGATAGGAATTCCACCAGAATTTTGTAATTCCACTCTTATACGCCTAAAGTGCGCCATTCAACAAAAAAAAATTGACGGTCGGACATCACTCATCAGCATTGCCCAAAAAGAATGTTTCAAATTGAATAGTTTTTTATTAAATATTCAAAAATTCCATGCTACAACTTTTTCAGTTCAATTATTTTAATTTGGGAGGGTTTTGAATTGTTTGTGCTTTAAACGAGAGAGTTTAAAAATGAATGATTCCGAAGTATATAAATTTCTGATTCCAAAATTGAACATTTTTAAAGAGAGTTTAATTTCAAACTGGTAGGGATAGAAATGATGAAATTGCTGATTCGAAGCGTTCAAACTCAAAAATTGCAGATCACAATCCTGGAAAAAAAAATTTGAATTTATGAAGTGTTTGAAAAGAAACATTTTTCAGCTCAAAGCGTTCAAGATTAAAGAATATGACCTAAAATTAAAATTTAAGGAATTTAAAAAAAATTGTACAAATCTGAACATTCTAAATTAATCATGGAATTATGGAGTATTGAATAATTTGAAATAATTACATCGGCCCCCTAAAAGAAAAGTTTTCTGTACACCGGACGCGACCTATCGACGGGCATGTTTTTCGACCCGCTGAATCCGAATTTCAAGTCAGTTTAGGCTGTACACCCTCCAATTTCGAGTGAATTGCACAAAACCGTAAGAAATAGCGAAAATTGGATGTTTTACTAATAAAAATAATTTGTGCATCTAGGGCAAGCATAATTTTCTTGTATTTTGAACCGTTGAATACTAATTTTGAGTTTACTTAGATCATAAGTACATCAGAGCAAAAAATTGGAAAAAATATATTAAGCACGACTGAATACAATAAAAAAATACGATAAATAAGACGATGAAAAAACAAGAAAATTATTTAGTCGTGTTTAATAGATTCTTTTCAATTTTTTCGACTGCAATTTTTCACTATTTTATGGGATTCACGTCATTTTTTTTTTAATGTTTGAGAAAATATTTGCCAAATACATTGCAGATTCGGACTAAGCAGATTAAATTACATGAAAATCTCCTTCGATCCGAGTCCACACACTTTTTTTAACAAGATAATCCTAATTTTTTGCGATTTTTGCAATTTTCATAGGCTTTGAAAATTTTTCATGGGGTTTTTACAATTTTTTCAGACTCAAAACGGCTTATGATCTAAGTGCACTTGAAATCAGTATTCAACTGTTCAAAATACATGAAAATTATGCTTGTCCTAGATCACGGTCGTATACAAAAGTCCGGGGGCTCTCGTGGAGGGGGATGTTCCCTTATTAAAGCTTCCGGTTCATTCAGAAAATCGACACTGTCAATGGTGGCGTAACAGTAGAGTGCTGAAAGTGGCGGTTCAATTTAAAATTCAAATCTCAAAAAATTAATTTCTTCCAGATATGATTGGAATTTAGAAAAAATTGGATGAGTTATTGAAAACAATAAAACCAAAATAAAGCTGAAAATTATTTTCATGAAACTAATTTGTAAAAATATTAAAATGCAACGAGTTGCGTTGGAAAATATTTGTACTTATGAAAGAAAATTCACTACAGATAAAGATTGTGGATGAAAAATCTAGTTAACTAATGAATCATTTTCACGTTTTACATTTTCTCGGATGATATCTTCCTCCGAAAAATGATTTTCACAAACCTGCGCCTTCGACCCAAAAAGTTCACGCCGGGGACACATGATTTCCATTCTTTTTGTACGAAAATATCACTCGGTTCTTTAAATGTTGCTCTTTTTCCTTCTAATGTTGACTTATTTGTCTCACGATTCGGCACAGAACAACTAGGTTTTTCGCAGGTCTTTTTATTATTGTGTGAATTTTGCTCATACTTCGTCTTTAGACATCTTTAGTTCACTGGGGTTAGACCGTGGGTTAGACGACCGGGGTTTGTTTTGATTTTTAAATCCTGAAGCACTCGATATATGCGCCACTACACTCAGTGGCCCGTTTGCGAAACTTTTTGACTTACTTTAGGGAACATCCCCCACCACGAGAGCCCCTTGACCTGTGTTTACGACCGTGTCCTAGATCTAATTTTCGCTATTTCTTACGGTTTTTTGCAATTTGCTCGAAATAGGAGGGTTTGCAACCTTAACTGAATTGAAATTCGGATTCAGCGGGTCAAAAAACATGCCCGTAGATATGTTGCGGATCAAAATTTCATAGGAAATAACAATTTCAAATTGGGCGAATGGATTCTCGAATAAAAATCGTTCGCAATTGAATAATTTTATATTGGGAATCCCCAATGGAGAAGTTTTCAAATCTATCAGAATTTTCAGCTCTAAGTTTGGAAATACACATTCATTATGCATTCAAAGTCTTTCAATTTGAAATTTATTAGGTTTTGATCAGTATATGTCAAATATAAACATTTCTAAATATACCTCTGAATCATAACATTTCGAAAAAAACTTTATTCAAGAACGTTCAAGATTGTATAACCTGCTCTCATACAAGGGAAGAGAATAAATTATATTATATTACCATTGCAAATTTGAAATTTGCTTCGAATCAGAAATTACATAAATTAAATTCCTATCATTTTGAAATATATACTCTCTTTAAAAATGTTCAATTTTGAAATCAGATATTGACATACTGTGAAATCATTCATTTTTCAACTCTTTCATTTAGAAAATAATCAATTTAAAACCCTCCCGAACTGAAATTATTCATCTGAAAAAAATCGGAGGTTTGGATTCTTGAATATTTACCCTGAAACTATTCAATTGCAAAATTAAAAATTTCAAAATCATAAGCATAGTTTTATTGTTTTATGCAAAAAGCCAACTTCAGATTTTCAGGAGATTCCCCGCCTGTATGTGATTTTGAAGTATCAGAATCATTTTCAAATATTTTAGTAGAACTGCCACAGTAATCACTGGTATTTTTATGGCCACTGATAAATGTGGTAATTTTCAACCACTTTTTTTACAGTGTTCATTGAAAATACAACAAAATTAGGACCTGAAAAGAAGGTCTAAGTCAAATCAGGTCCAGATTTTCAGACCCTTGGGTTCTAAGCTACATACTTTGTTCTCTTTCCGCTTCTATGAGGAAAACGTATCATCCATAAGAATCGCAAACTATTGCTCTTGCGATGAGGATTCATTAAGTTTCTTTGGTTTATTTTTATCCTTTCAGTTCTTTAATTCAATTGAAATCAGAGTGGTCAGTTGGTCGTGGGGGCG
>WSXT02089637.1:0-11755 GCA_011762715.2 Neuroterus valhalla
CATTGGCGCCTTTATGTCATAAACGAGACTAAAAATTGTACTATGACTCATATTTTGGTCTAAAAATAGCGATGACCAAACGTTACATCTATTCTCAGGTGTAGTATTTATTGTACTTCAAGACAGAGAGAGGTATTATTTTCGAATCAATTTTTATTACTTTATTGCCATTCTTGCAACATTTATATAATTTTATTCCGCTCCTGCAATATTGAGTTAAACCGTAGACAAATTTGAATTCTTCCGCTAAATCCGCCATATCAGTCATGCGCAATAGCATTTTAGTTCCGCATTTTTGCACTCCATCACACACCTCCCTTTGCGCGGCCTAGTAGAACCGACAAGCTTGCGACCAATGACAACCACGCGTCAGGCTCGAGGAGGAGGACACGGCGAGACCAAAATCGGCGGCAGGGACTGAGATACATTCTCAGTACGGACCTTAGAGTGCCAGCTTTATGTTGTCGCCCTTCCAAGTTTTGGAGTCTTTTTCGTTCGAAGCCATCCCGACCACGAGGGAAGCAACTCAGCTAGGACGACGTGTTCAGCGAATCAGCCCGGTATGTCTGTTTGACTTTTCTGCTTTAGTGAAACCTCAAATGTCGTATTTAATTGTGTCTCTTAACTTTGAGTTCCTTTTTCTTATAGCTGTCGTTGGCCAAGAAGCCCACAACCTGCATCTTACTCTGGCTAATTTTCGGTTGGCCGAGAAAGCCCTGAAAATCAATTCTAGTTGGAAATCACGTGGTTTCCCACGAGCAGAGTTGTTCAAGCATGCAACTTTGTAAATCAAATTCTGTTATCTCACTGTACCTAATTATTGTTTATTGCTTATGAAATATTAATATTGTTACTTTTGCAAATCTGATCATCTCACATTCTATATTCCTATTGTTCATTGCCTATGAAACATTAATTATTTTAAATTTGATATTGCTGAATAATTTGTTTGTGTTGACCACTGATTTCGAGATGAACCGAATATTGTTGTAAATACCCATTATCGTCACACCAACTTGATACTCAGTACCCCCTTATATTATCGTCATACTTTATTGTTTGAGAATGTTCCCTCATAATTTTGAACCGACCCTTACCCCAAAATATTCACCACGTGGAGCCTTATAGCATAGTAATTTTTGTTAGACTCTTTCACATTCAAATTGATAAACCTAGTAATGCTATTTTTTAGTGCATAGAGTCACGGGATTGACTGTTTCGTAAAACGATTATGTTTTTTATTTCAAATAAACATTGTTAGAGTAGGTTCCTTTGAAATAGTAGTGATTTTTTTTGTAGTTATAAGAAAATTTTCTCTTCCGCAAACCACGCCTCTACCGAACTATGACTTCTTTTCTGATTTTAGCTGGCAGGAAAGTAGTAATTGCCAGTTTGATTCCGGTACATTCTAACTTCAAAATGTGGTTGTCGATTTAGGAATTTATTTATCTCGCTCTCGTTAGATTTCGGCTTTAATTTGTTGATGCAGAAGGTGTATTATTTCTCTTCGTAAGAAGACAATAATATTACAGCATGTTAAAAGACATTTTTTTCATTCTTCAGAGTTACCTTGCAATACCATGAAGATTTCTTCTACACGGGAAATCATTTGGGACTCTAACGTACCATAGACCCGTAGGTACTATTCGTACCACGGCATGGGATGCACATGTTTCGTTCGTGCTGGGTGTATTTACGTCCTATCTATATGGGCGCTCGGAGCTCCTATCTTTGGAAACAAATCAGTCCCAAGCTATGAGCTGCTGAGTCGCTTCGGTGCGGACACGCCAGCTGAACACGGCGCGCGTGCGCATCACGCAGCACATCACACGTTCGCTTCGAGCTTGGGACAAAATCAGTCCCAAGCTTGGGCGTGCGCGGCTCTCGTAGTCGATGAGGCTAATAAGCACCATACTTTGGCGATTGCTCTTCCCGCGTTTTGCATTTTCACCGTCTAAAAATACTTGGGAACAATACGTTCTCAAAAAAGAAAGAAAATTGGTCCTAAATGACTTTCTGTGTAGATAATGCATACTTTTGTTCAGTTAAGTTCCAAGTCAGGGTTACACAAGACGACCTCATCGCTTTTACCATTATTATCTTCATGTATCTTTAATAACTATTTGTAATCAATTTGAATTTTTTATTTTTGAGCAAATAGTCGCGATTTTGTGAGTAGACAGTTTTATACAGTTTTTGTCATGATTTATTGATAAGTAGGAAACTCTTCGTCACGATGAATAAGATCAATATCGATTAATTGATTATAAAATATAATTTTTATTGGAGATACCTCAAAATATTATTTTGTATAGAATATGACAGGTATGAATGTTCGATAAATATTAAAGGGAGAATGTTCTGTATAACACGTATCTATAAAATCCTTCATAAATGAAAAATGCCTCTTTCTACATTAAAATGTATCTACAGCGCAACCCCTTGACGTAAGATATTTCAAACATGTAGTGTCCATCAGTTCATCAAACGAAAACTCAGGTCGCTTAATAAAAGAGTCAGAGTTTCCATTTGTTTTAATTTAAGGGGACACTCTTTTCATCATAAAATAAAAGACAGCAATGAATCTTTGGCAAGACATCTCAAACAAGTTCCAAAAAAAAAAAAAAATCTTTCATGTCATGTGAATAAAAATGGCTCATTATGCTCTGATTTTAGAAAATTTTATGAGAAATCAAGAATTATATTACCTGACCAACTTCGCTCTTGACAATTTTTTTAAGGGTCCCATATTTGAGGCTATCGTGAAATCATGACGTCAGAATCTTCATTACAGCACATTCGACGGATTTGGGTAAAAAGATGCACCAGAATTCAGGGCTTTCTCAGGCTCTTCAAAAGTGCAAGAAATATTATCCAAGAAACACCCTCATTACATAAGAACTACCCTGAGAATGAAATGTGTAATAAATTGAAATATAAGCCTTTCAGACTTTTCGTATTTTTCTGGGCTCTCCAAGAGTACAGAAAGCTACTGCATATTCGAGAATCAGATATTTAAACAAAAAATGGAAATCAGAACTTTATATTTCTTCCAGATGCCCATCAAGCTCAAACCTGCACGAAACCAAAATCAAATTTTTTGGGATCTAGACTTTTGCGCTGTTTTCGTGCTTTTCTTGGGACGTTTTTGACAGAATTGTGGACTTCCTTTGAGCTTTCAAATGCACCTCAGCATTCTACTATTCTTGAGCTCCTTGGAGGTACCAACTCTGAATTTCGGGCCTAACCCTTAAAAATGTAAAGCGTCCCCTATCATAAGTTTGCTCATTTTAGAGTTGATTACGGAGACATCTTGGTTCACGTACATTATTCTACTAGAACGATCGTTAGAATTCCTTTCAGGTCTTTTTTGGTTGTGTACTTAAATGATGGAATCAGGTATACGAAATATCGAGAAAATGTTTCATTCTCTTGTACATCAATATATTGTTACCGCACTCACACGCATACAATGGATATCAAAACTTTATATTAAGAAGGAATATATTTAATTCATATCAAATGCGAGGAAAATTAACGTAACTAAATAACTAGAATATAACAATATATATAATCTCTAAGAATGCTTTACCACCATCTTTTTCTCTCTTATGGCGTTGGCCGCGACCCTTTCCTGTCGAACACTCTAAGAAGGATAGAGTCTATCGTTAGGAACAAGAAGTGTTGAATCTCCTGGAACTGTGATTTTTTGACAACAGCCCCTATCTAACACACAAAATCCGACATCGCGCTCCTCGAGAAAAGTGATCAAGCTATGTTCGTGATCGACTTCTCGGCCGCGGCCAACAACAACATCTGAGTCAAGGAATTCGGGAAAAAAGAGAGGAACAGAGATCTTAAAGAAGATCTGCAGTAGCATCATGAAGGATATTTGGTATCAACCGTTTGTTTCATTATCGCTGCTGTTTGTGATGCGATCTCTTCGCTGGTCATAAACCTGAAAGCCATACCCTTGTACCAGAAATATGCAATGGCCATTGCGGATGGATTCATAAGGTTTGGATGCGTTGAGGGTTAGAGCCTAAAATGGTTGGTATTTTTGAGGAGCCCAAACATAATAGAATAGATAGGTGTTCTAGGATCTCCTAAATGATTATTCTTCGGAAAAGTCATAACTGTGTTGATTGACAGAATGGTTGAATTTTCTTTCTTTAGCGTCTGGGAAAAACTAGGTTTTAATAAGAAGGTCAAGAAACACCTCAAATACAACATCTTCCAGACTGATAGTATATTTCAGTAGTTCAATTGATTACGTTTCGAAAACACCTGGTTTTTTTCATCAGATCTGTTCGCATAAAAAAATTGTTAACATTGAACGAAATAAAAATCATGGACATAAGAGAAATGATAACGATACCTTGTGGAAATTTTTTTCTTAGGCTGTTCTATAAATGAAGGTTCTTGTTATATAGTAAAATTCCCATATTTGGTTAATAAATAATAGAAAGCATGAGTACTGAAATGTAATAGTATGAATCAAAAAGAACCGTTGGAAGAATATATATATATATATATATATATATATATTTGAATACACTATGGGATTAAATTGTGATTATAATAAATTACTATACAACAAAAACCTTCATTTATGGAACAGCCTTAGAAAGAATTCCACAAGGTATCGTTTTTATTTTTCTTATGTCCATTATTTTTATCTCGTTTAATGTTAACAATTTTTTTGACACGAACAGATCTAATGAGGAAAATCAGGTGTTTTGGACACGTAATCAATCGAACTACTAAAATATACGATTAGTCTGGAAGATGTTGTATTTGAGGTGTTTATTCACCTTCTTATTGAAACATATCTGTGTTATACAAGGAGGGTTCTTTTCAGCGTGAACGCTTGAAGCCCGAAAATAATAAAGTGGATTGGAGGCCAGTATTGCCAATCGTTTCAGAGTTCGGGTAGCTGAATTAGATGAAAACACGATGAAAGACTGCCGAGACAATCAACGTTCTTCATGGGCGGATCAACTGGATGATAAACTGCTTAGTTGTTACGATGCCAGTACTGTCCCTCACCATAAAGGTTACACGGCGTGCCTGCACACCTTGATGTGCCAGAAACACCGAGAGCGCTTGCACCTTTCACAGCAAGTGTTAAGAAACCGTGCCGTTAACCTTTTGCAAACAAGAGATGTACGCGGAATGCTTCCTAAACCACTATAAGAACAAGCCGCTGATGAAAATTAGGAAGTGACATTGATATCAACTGCTGGAACAAGGCTTCTCTTGAGTGACGACGGCGATTTCAGGACAAGGAGAAACATTAAAGCTCAGGTTTCTCCCAAGCCCTATGATCTGCTTGGAATGGCTACCACCCTTCGTGAGGATCTCCCAGAAGATTCCGACCTCCGTACCCTCACTTGTTCAGTTTAAATATGAAATTCGGTAAGCCTTTTACGGCAAAGGCCGGAGAATCCACTCATGAAATGAGGATCTATCATCAAGCATTTAAAATATCAAAGTTGATGACCATCAAGCAGCATATTGTTGACGAAATACAAGTACTATCTGACGCAACGAATAGAATGAACGAGGGGGAGGGATGGGTGATTAGGAATCAAAAGTTTTTTGCTGACCAAGAACTTCTCCGCTGCTGGTCTAGATTTTATCAAGACCTTATGGCTGATAAGTCCACTTCTACACACCAAAATCTGGCCCGCATCTTTACCTCATATTTAAAGTCGAAGATCCCTATTCCGCAGTGGCTGGTGTCGGGAAAGCAAGCTGATCGACAGGATGGTCTGCAAGGATACTGCAAACCACAAGCGCAGTCTATCGACGGCCTATATTGATTGCCAGAAACTTTTCGATTCGACTTTCTATAGATTTATCATTTGTCTGTTGAAAAGCTTGGAGGTTCATTCAGATATAGTAGGATGCATCGACAGATTGATGCCCCTTTAGAAGACCATATTTACTATTACTTCTATAAAACATCGTCTGACTATAAATATTTTCTCTTTCCAGCGAGGTGTTTTTCATGGTGACGTGATGAAATCTCTCCTCTTCTGCATCACACTATTACCACTCTCTCTTGCACTCCGCGATTCTCATGGGTACCCCTCTGGCGGAACTAACGTTCGTGAGCATAAGGTCACTCATATATTTTATATGGATAACTGAAGATCTATGCTTCTGGAAGACAACATCCGGAAGACGCTCTAAGTATCATTGATAGGTACAAACGAGAAATTGGTATGGACTTTGGAATTGATGAGGGTGCCGAAATTCATCTGAAACGAAAAGCAGGTGTAAATAAGGACCCTGAACTTGTGAGCAGAAGTGCTATCAGGCACCTTGCCGCTGGAGAGACCTACAAATACCTGGGCGTACCTAAGAGTCGCGTTCAGAATACAACATCAGTAAAGGAGGTTCTCCAAAGAATTCACAAAGGTTCTCCAAAGAATTTACAAATATCTGATCCGACGGATTTGGTCGTCATACCTGACGTCGTTGAACGAGATATATGTGAGTTACATACTTGCCGTTCCAGTTCTAATACATTTGTCTGTAATGGTTCCATGGGCGAAGAACGACCTCAGGGCCCTTGATTGCACTACCCGCAAGATGATGAAGATTTCCACCTTAGCATGCCGTAGGAGCATATTACGTCAAGATGTTCCCAGCGATAAGTGCAGAGCGTATCTCAAACTCCCTGAGCACCTAGGGCATATACTATCGAACTGCCCTATTCACGCAGGACCGACGTATTTGTACTGACATTATACCACTATATTTGACACTTTCATGGCGTTGGCTGCGACCCTGCCCCGCTGGGCGCTCCAAGGGGGTTGGATTCTATTCTATTGATGTCCTTGAAAAACGTGACTGAACTATGTTTCTGATGGAATTTTCGGCTCCGGCTGACTCCAACATCAAATGCAAGGAACTCGGAACAAAGGAAAGGTATATAAATGTCAGGAATCACCTTCAGCGATATCGTCAAGGATATTCAGTTTAAATAATGGGCTGATTATCTGTGCTCTTGGAGGTGCGATGTCTTCACTGGTTAGTAACCTTAAAGACATACCAGTGTACCAAAAATCTGACGTAGCACTTGCCGAATGGATGCAAAGAGTAGTCATACTTGAGTCGTTCAGCCAGTTGTCCCCAGGCAGACCCTGCGATAGTTGTTAACCAATGTTTCATTTCATATGTATAATAATGCATAGTTATTGGAAGCACAAATCAAGGTAGATACGTACCAATAGAATTTTTAATAACTGAAAGGAACAACGCGCTTTCTCACTTTAGTGCAGAAAAGAGGCCCTGATTCCATCATAGAGCAAACATCAAACAGTTTTTAGATTGCAAAAATGTTTCAAAAGTTCAACAAATGTGCGAATACTGAATGAGACTGCTGAAACCTCAGTATTATCAAACGGAAATGGAATATGCCGACAACCTTCCGATAAATTGCATGATGGCTCACATTAGAAGCTGCATTGAAAATGGGAAAAACGATAAGCTGAAATTGAATCATCTTGCCTTGATCAGGCACTTGACTTAGTCCGTGGATGATTACAAAACACCGTGTCAGAAGACCCAAAATAAATTTTCGGCAGAAAATGTCTACTCAGACGATCGAGTGTTACTAATTTGAGATCAACAGTAGGTTTCGTACATGCGACGGAATGAAACATACGTTACCCAGAACGTAAAACTTCGTGGCTACAGTTACGAGCTTTTGAGATACGATGTATGGGGAGACCTTGTACTTATATCCTGGTAATGAATAATTCTTCGTCATGAATTTTTCTGAAACTAGGTTTTATATTTCAATAAATGGTTGATACAATAAAATATCTGGCAATAAGCTGGAGGTTCTTACCCTATCACAATGATAAGCAGTTCTTTCCGATCCTCTGATATGCGGTTACCAAGGTTGAAAAATAAAGTTTAGTCACACTTTAAACGGAAGAATCACCACCTAATATTTTACATTATCAGACAACATTAATAAAAGGAAGAGGTACATTCTGATATGGCCGGAGCTAGTGTTTGCTACTAAGAAACAAAAGGATTATTTTCACATCGGACTCATATGTTACTAAATTATAAATTATTTGAAAAAGACAAGAAAGCAGAAATGAAAATAAATAATCTTAAAAAACTTTTTTATAGAACAAGGTTACTTTAAAATCCACGAGCGAAATACAGAATGATTCGCTCTTAAAAGGAGACCACTTCCCGTAGTAAATTCAAAAACATATGAAATATTCATAGATGGACGTTTACGCAAAGATGGAGCGTGCTTTGTTTGTGCAGAAGGCGTCCGGCTCTTTGATCTTGTGTTTGTACGTTATTTCCCTTTTCTTCTCAGAAGCAGGAATAAAGGATGCGGTGAGCATAAACTCTGTTCCACTAAGGCACTGACCAAGAATCATTCCCCAAAAATCAAGAATGTTTGGACGTCATCTACATGAAAATTATTCCAAAGGAATCCGATTCCACGCGGATTGTGATCGTTCATTTATCGAACCGATCAAATCAGATTTGACAGTGTTTTGCTAATGCTACGGGGACCGACTTATCACCCTTGGTGCCTAATGTCCATCGGGAGAATCTCCTTTCTCTATAATTTCCAAAGATTATTTATTTTGATTTACAGGTTTCTCGTTAAATCCCTTCAGGAACCTGTAGGTTTTCCCACAAATGTAGTTCGCCATGCCAAACTTTATATTCATTTGGTAAATTTGGATCTGGGGTGCGTATAGTGATAGTGTTTGCGGTAATCAGATTTGAACTCGGAGGCTTTTTGATTAGCAATGCATGATAAACCTTCTGGTCATTTCGTATAAAAACTTGGGAAATTTCATTATTGTCCCATACGATATCCTTAGGTACGAGCGTTGCAGCGAAACGATACATAAATGAATCCTTATTTGCTAATGCAAAAACGCGCTCTGGTACCATATGTTCCACTGTTCTTGCCATCACCCATGCAGGCACAACACCAACGGGAACGCTAACCAGCTCTCCATATTCAGCTTCTCTGGCACGACGAAATAGTACATAAACTTTGCTTCCGGGTTTGAGATCAATATCCTCCACTTGTTGATATCCTGCACGTGCATTTCCAACTGCATCTAGTTGTATGAGAGAAAAGAAATATTAATTATTTCTTTTAAAAAAAGAGTATGAGATGGTTATATCGCCCATGTGAGGAATAAGGGTGCATTTTTGATTGTGCATTTCAACATTAAAATTGATTTACCTGAAAATCATTGTGTACAAGACACGAAAAATAAGTTCCAAAAACTCCAATCTGAGACTAAGTTGAACAATCACCCCTTCATCGGCTTGGCGATTGTTGATGTGATGCTCGAATTGCAACAAAAATCTTTAGAAAGGATTTTGAGTTTTGAGTCACAAATTTTACTTCAAATCAAAGTGGTGAAAATCAGGAACAGATAGAGAAAATGGATACGTTAAAATAGTTTAAAAGAGAGAGCTGTTAGCACGAGGGTGAAAGGATCAGAAAGTTATTGAGGTTCCGGATGCAATAAGGAGACGAGCATTCGAAAACGCTAAAAAGTGTTGTCCTAATGTCTTGTGATATCGAACTTCCGAAATTTAAAAATTTGAATAAAAAGAAGGCTTGTAGGTAACGACAAGACAGAACTTTTTTTTTATAAAGTTTTTCAATCTCATTTACATTTTCGATAATGAAAATGAAAAAGTGTTTAAAAAATGTTGCCACATTCAATTATTTCCCGAAACATAAATCGTCTCGACTCAGATAAATATTATCGAAACTCTTTGAAATTTGGTACACACATGCACTATAGGCTAGCAAAGCCTACAATGTGGAGAAACAAGTTTAAAATGCCAGTTGTTTAATAATAATTAGTTGCAAATGGAGACCTAATGGTAACCACTTTTCCTGAGCTTCGACAAAGAAAACTATCGAGTGAACTTTGAAGTTGGAACAACTTCCAGGGAGATATTTGTTTCACAATATCGGCGAAATATTTCTGGAAATTTTTGGGCCAATCCATTGAAAATTGACGAAAATATCCATTTTGTATGAAAATAGGCGACGCCGTGTACGATTGCGTCGTTAACAGATTTGAAGGCTTCTCAACGTTAGTACTCTTGCCTGTATACTCTCTTATGAAGGACTTGCTCTTCAAAAATTAAACATTGAGAAAGGCTGGCTTTTCCTTTACCTAAAAGGAAACCAACTGCTTTATATTCAGGATATTTTGTTGTTTCCAGTGAATTAATAGATAAATCGAAATAGGAAAACTTGTTATTTGGTTACACGTTTATTTTAAAGTTCATTAAAGGATTCCGCACGTAAAAGTGGCGGCTGTAATATGTTCTAAAAAAGAGTTTCTTAAAAGTGTCTAAAATTTCAAGTTTTCAAGCTCTCATACACCCAGACTTGATATTCAAAAGCTCCACGAATCCCACAATGCTCGAAATGTATATCTCCCGAGAAAAAATATGATTTTGAAAGTTTTAGACAGAAGCAATAATAATGTGAGTAGCGACAAGTCATTTACGATTTCTCTTTACAATTAGTTAGGAGGTTTGAATAAAAAATTACTTTCAGAGTTCCATTATCACAAACCTACTTTTTTATGTTTTAAACAAATTTCTACAAGTGAAAAATAGGGATTCGCGCGTTTTTTGCGCTAAATTCTATTGTTTTGCTTCTTGTATTAGTTAAAATTGTTTGCAATATGTATAATATTCCTTTTCTTTGATAATGAGATGATTGAACATATTTATAAACAATTGATTTTTTTATCAATGTTCTCTTAAAATAGTGGTAGAAAGCCGTGGATTTATCTGAAATTTTGAACTTTTTTTCAACTTTTGACCTGAAGTGGATTATTCTGAGTTCAAAAAATTTTTAAAGAAAAAATGCTCCGGATAAGCTATAAACTTGCGGTTTTGCCTTACATTTCCAACTTGTTGTTAAATTTCCGTTTTGAGTGAGATAATAATTAATTCATATTGATAAAATATTCGTAAAAACGATCAATCATTTTCATAAACTTTCTTAACTTAGCGTAATGCTAGAAATTTGCGATTATCCAGAGATTTTGCGGGTTTCTTCTTAAATCAGGTCTTTACAGTTTATTCACTGGACTGCTATAAAATCCTATAAAATCCATTCTTTCTTGTTCCCTGTTGTTAGATATTCTATTTCTTCAAATTGATATTTTTTGCAGATTATTCCCCTCGCTGTTTATTTATTATTTTTCCATTACTAAAGAATTAGGATATCTTTGAAAAAATCCAAATGTCTCGCATTTTTCTAAGAGAAGATAGTTATGAACAATAATGACAATAATATACAGTATAAAAAGGCTTAGAAGTAATAGATAGAGTATCTAATTTTATTGTTCCTGTGTTGAAACTTTTATAAAATGTATGATAAATGATCAAAAATTATGATAAACAAGTGTAACAATGTGGTTCGTTATTGAGGAATAAATATGCTCAAATATAAAGCAGTCGGTTTTCTTTAAGGTAAGAAAAAAGGCAGCCTTTCTTAATGTTTCATTTTTGAAGAGACAAGTCCTTTATAGGACAGTAAACAGGCAAGAGTACACGGAGAAAAATAGATATTAAAATAGAATATCTAGATATTAATGGATAATATCTCAACTATTGAACTATGGGACAGAAATCTAGATATTGAATCAGAATATCCGTAGATATTAAAACGGAGATTTTGCCTGGCAATATCCAAGATATTAAACAA
>WSXT02089659.1:287-11755 GCA_011762715.2 Neuroterus valhalla
AAATCGACAACTTTGTCCACTCGAGACGAGCCTCCGAAGTCGCATTTCGATCGCGGGTGTTGGACAAATTATATTTTTGTGTTAGAAATGCAACTGTTTCGTAGGTCATTCCTCTTCAGCTATTGTTGAAGATTAATTTATTTGATTGAAAATCGTCTTTCGGTAGGAGAAATTAAAATTCTGAGTAGAAAATTTATAGTTCTTATTGAAAATTAAACTATCGTTCCAACAATTTTTATTCTGGTTGAGGATTCAACTATTTTGTTAGAACATTCACCTTCTTGCTCAGGAATTAAACGATTCATTCAAACATTGAGATATATAATAAAAAATTGACTTTTTTATGGAAAATCATATTTTCGGGTTTAATTTTTACCTGTTTTCTGGATAATTAATTTTTTTGACTTCCAAATTCATGTGTTTTGTTTAGAAGTCGTTGAAAATTTGACTGTTCAGTTCAAAATTCGCTTTTTCATTCGTTCAAATGTTAGTTTGTAATTAGGAAATTTAACATTTTCATCTTCGTTCAGAACTGTATCCAACTATTTTGTTAAAAATTTGTCTTTTTTCATTGAATTGAACAGGTTGAAAATTCGTTTTTTTATTTTTGTTGAGAAGTAATTTTTCAGGCTGGAAATTCAATTGTTCTATTTCTTATTTAAAACATATGTTTTTAAATTGGAAATTCAACTATTTGATTGGACATTTATGTGATTTGTGAAAAATTCGCTTCTTGTGTAAAAAAATTGTAAAAGTGACCTTCTTGGGTTAGAAATTTATTTTATTTCCAACTTTATTTGAAGCTTCAGAACTCAGCTGTTTGGTTAATAATAATTTTATTTTTTCAATTTTCCTTCTGAATAGAAAATTGATCTCATTTTTCGAAAAGGTCGGTGGGTGTTGGAAAAGGGGGTGTTGGAAAAGGGTAGGGGGCGTGGCTTGTGTCCAGACATATGGGCACTACAAATTAAAAAACCCATTTTCGCAAGCTAAAAATTCAACGATTCTGCTTAAAGTTGACTGATTTTCTTGAAAATTCAAGTATTTTGTTCAACACTTTTTTATTTTTTTTTGAAGTTTGACTTTTTGACACACGGAGAGAAAAATACTGCTGCAGTCAACGCGCGCGCATCTGTGACCAAACAGCCAGCGAAAACTTTTGCTAGTTGATCGGCAGCACCTCTATCCTCTACGGAGTTGGGAAAAACCTACGCAGCTGATCTGTCATGAATGCGCTGGATATTTCGTGGCAGTAGATGCGTCAGAGATCAGCAAGCACATGCGCGCAATCTACTGTTTTGGGTTTTCCCCCTCAAGCGCATCGTGGCTTCGTCCACAAGCGCTGCGTATACGAGGAGCCCGTAGATCGGTGGTGAATCAGCTGTGTATCTGTCGCCAATATTCCATGTATCGATTGCAGATCCGCTTCACGTTTCATATCGATTTCTGGAAGATCGATTTCATGTTTCAGTTAACCTCAAATTGCATATCGCGTCACGTCTTGTACGGATGAATTTGCTGTGATTAAATTTGCTTTTCTACATGATATTCCTGCTTATTTTCTTGCAGTTATGTGATATGTGCTTTGCCTGCTGCTCTATTCGATAATTGCTATGAAAATGATTGATGACGAAGATGTGACGCAATACGCAATTTGAGGTTACCTGAAACATGAAATAGATGTTCCAGAAACCGATATAAAACGCGAAGCGGATCTGCAATCGATATATGGAGTATTGATGACAGATACACAGCTGAATCGCCAGATCGCCACCGATCTACGGGCTCCTTGTATACGCAGCGCTTGTAGATGAACCCACGATGCGCTGGAGGGGGAAAAACCTGAACTGTAGATCGCGTGCATGTATCTGCTGATCTCTGGCGCATCTACTGCCACGAAATATCCAGCGCATTCGTGACAGATCAGCTGCGTAGGTTTTTCCCAACTCCGTAGAGGTGCTGTCGATCAACTAGCGAAAGTTTTCGCTAGCTAATTGGCCACAGATGCGCGCGCGTTGACTGCATCAGTATTTTTCTCTCCGTGTAAAGATTGCGACGACTTCGGTGCATCGTAGACGCACTACAAATTTGATCTTTGAGGAAAAGGCGCGAAATACAATTGAATTTTGGCGCCTATCCGCAATCAAAGTGTCTTCCATATTATTATTATTCATTGCCTTCAAAAATTCAATATCAATTCGATATTTCGTAATATAATTAATTTTAGAATGTATGAATTGTTCAGCGTCTAAGGCAGGATTGGTTTATGTTTCCTTACTGCGTTGAGTCCAATGAATGAGCCCAGGTCGAAACGTTTTACCATCAACTAGTTTATAAGAAAAATATTGATGCTTATAAGAATCGCTTCATGACAATCTAAAATCTAAAATTCGTCTTTTACAATTGTTATTCTCTCTTGCTAGAATTTTTATGCTTTTAAAATTGAAATAAAAAATGGTCGAAATACCAGGAGGTCTGTGACAGGCCAGTGTTCAAATTCACGATTTCCTAATCCCTGTTATGTCCCACGACTCTTGTTTTTTAAATCATAATTATATAGACTGAATAGTAAAAGTGTACATTGTTCCCTTGAAATACTCAATAGAACTCCATAAGTTTTCAGTAAAATGATAGATTATTTTACTATAAATTCTTGCAATTTAGAGTTTAGAAGTTTTTACAGAGGAGATAAAAAAATATTTTGGGCATTTAGAGAATAACTGGAGACTGACCCGGGTGTCTTCGAAAAAATTTTTTTTTTTGACTTTGAAATTCAACTATCTTGTTCTTGATACAAATATTTGGTTAGAAGTTTTACATTCTTATCATAATGAGAAGGTATTGGTTTTATGTAAAAATCGTCTTTCGCGGAAGTTATGAAATCTCCACGTTTTGAGACCTCCTGATTCCGAAAATGTAGTTTTTACGTTGGTGCCTGTCTGTCTGTTGTCGTCGTGCCGTTGTCGTCGTCTGTATACACAATACCTTTCGAAAAAATGATCATATTGGATTGTGCTTTGGCACACTTTTTCAAACCCGGGAAAGAAAGACCGAGATCGTTAACCATCTGTTTCGGATCAAAAATAGAGGAGGGGGAGCATTTTGAAAATTTTTTTTTGACTTTTTTTCCAAGACTCAAAAATTGTGAGTACGATTTCTTTTAGAAGGTGAAAAATGAAACAATTTATCTCTATGTTCTTTTCTTATGAAAACGAAATTGTCAGGGTTATGGTATTTTCAAAATCACAAAATATGAAAGAAAATGAGAATTTTTAGCCAAATAACGCTAGATTGAAAAGAAAGTTATGGGAAAAAAATGTTTATTTTCGGGGGCCCTAAAAGATGGTGAATACAACTTTTTGGATTTTCTCGAAAAATCGAAAATTCCCATTTTTACGCACAAAAAATTATGAAAAATAATCTGTGAACTCGATAACTTTCGAAAGAATGACCATATTCGATCGTGCTTTGGCACCCATTTTGAGGGACCAGAAAGACAAGTCGAGTTCGTTAACCATCTGTTTGCAATCAAAAATAGTGGAGGGGGAGCATTTTGAAAATTTTTTTGCATTTTTTTACAAGACTCAAAAATTGTAAGTACGGCTTCTTGTAGTAGGTAAAAAATGAAACAATTAATACTAATGAATTATTTTGATAAAGAAAAAAATTGTCAGAGTTGTGGCATTTTCAAAATTCGAAAATATGAACGAAAATGAGAATTTTTAGCCGAACCACGCAAGATATGAAAAAAAGGTTTGAGAAAAAAAATTTTCTTTTTGGGAGCCCTCTAGGATGATCTTCACAATATTTCGAGTTTTTCGGAAAAAAGAAATTTCGAATTTTGGTGGCACAAAAAATAATGAAAAATAGAAAGATTCATTTTTTGGTCAAACTATGCAAGCTACAGGAAAATATATATGAACTAAACTTGCGCACCAAAAAAAGATCTACAAATTTGGTAAAATTTACTCTCTTTGATAGGACAAGTAGTTTCTATCGTAAAAAAAAAATTAAAAATCGAATTTCTAGAAAAACTACACAGCATTTGGAGAAAATTCGGGAACAAAACTTCTCTCCCGCTTTGGACAAACTTTGATCGAGTGCGCAGCATGAGACACGCGATGATAATGTATTCGTTAAAGCCGGAGAAGCTTACAAAAGAGAATTCACACTCATCAAATTAAAGTAGTAGACATTTCGCTTTTTGAGTTCACGAGCTCTATATAAAACTGTAGGGAGGTACAATGGCCGAGCGCGTAGCGCGAGGTAAATTAATAACCGAGCGCGGAGCGCATGGTAAGATTACCATCGAGCGCGAAGCGCGAGATCCGAAAGACGCGAGCCGTAGGGGCGCTCAAACTCGCGTGCGAAGCGAGCCGCGCGCAAACTGCGCGATAAGAATATTCCCGCGCAGCGGGCAGATTTTTTGTTGTTTAAAAAATTCATCCCTCTTCCTTCAGGTTGAAATTCTATCTCTCATAGTAGAAAATCTGGTTTGTCCATGCAAGTATATGTGGTCGAGAGGAGGAAAAATTGACTACTTTTTTCTGCAAGGGCCTGAGGAGGGGTCAAAACAAGCCTAATAAAATCTTGAATAGGAAAAAAAAACTTTTTACGTGATACATCCTACATAAAATGTCAGAAATTTATCTTCCAGAGGTTTTCAAACGTTGGATTCTATAATCTTTCTAATTATAAGAAAAAAATTCCCAGCATCCTATTCGACGTGTTATCGTGTGTCATAATTTTTTTCAAAGATATGTTCGAGTTCAAGTCCAAAGAAAAGGACAGTTAAACTAAAAAATAATCAAACACGTCTTAAAGCGAAAAGTTTTCTGGATCAATTGAATTGGAATTGATGCAATCCACTATGCAAGCAATTTGCTGAATATATTCTAGACTTAACTTACCCCATACTCCCCAAGGAATACGAGCCTCTGTAAAACGAAGAAGAAAGTTACGAGAATCTCATTTTCTAAGGGGGAAAAATATCCTGATCAGACTTAACGTAAGGTGAGCTTTCATGTGGAAATCAACTCGCTAAAAACTCCCATTTTTATTAATTTTTCTAATCCCGTAAAAATAAAAGCAAGTAATCTGATTGCAAATTCGGATCCGCAAGGTATTTGTCATGGAGATCCGGGTGAAATTTAATTGATAAGTAATTCTTTATACAAAATATATTATAGTTGAGGGAATATTCGATAGAATTCAAATTTTCTATGGAAGATTGATTTCTTTTTCATCGACAGGTATGGCTGTACAATAAAAGCAACGGGTCGCTACTTTTGCGATTTTTTGGAGAGCGTGGACAATATTCACATGCAAATGAGATTTACGTATCCGAAAATGAAAAGCCCTTCTATGTATATGACTCACGTGGATCCACATGGTGTGATATTAGTTTACAGAAGCACTCGACAGGGTTTCACGCATTATTTTATGGGTAAGAAACTTTATTTTATACTTATTAAAATATTTTTTTAGGTACTACATTTTTCACCCTAATCAACTTCCTGGAGTTGATCTAAATATATATTAGGGTGTTTATAAAAAATTTCATGTACTTTTTTTATCACGTCCCCCATAAACTTGTTTCATTTTGTAAAAAAATAAATCTCTTTTCTAAAGTTTAAACGGTAGTCCTAGAGCCTTGAACTGTCGTAAGATAATTAAGATAATTGGCGTGAAATTCTGTAAAAATATTGAAAGTTTTTTTGCAAATACAAATAATGGTAGCAGACACCAATGAAAAGAAGAATTGGATCCTATTCGACGAAAAATACGACCTCCATGCATGAGAAACATTCCTTTATATAGGTAACAATATCATACTTTCCAGTCCGAAGATTTGATGCGTCGTTCTTTGGATCTTTTCGTGCTTGAATGTCTTGATGCGATACAGGAAAGTGGAGAAGATTTGTGCATAGAAAAACACTCCCATAACAAAATTTTCCTTTTTTATCCGCGCAAACTAATTATTAAAAAAAATCTATTTTCATATTTTGAATGTTTCAAACCATTTTGGTCCCTCAAGGAGTTTAAGAATTTCACTAAAGATATAAGAGGGTTAAAAATTTGTTCCAAAAGTATTTCAAGAGTTTTGATCACTTCCTGGGTATAATCGACCCGAATTTTATTATTGAAATGAAAAACCAAACTTCAAAAATGTAGAGATATAACACTCTCCTTCCTATCGTTTGGAATACGAAATTGTCTATTTAAAAAGTTTCATGAATTCCATTCGCTGCCTGTGAAATTGATGATCTATCAAAAAGTTTAAATATTAATTAAAAGTTGAAATAAAAGTTTTGTAGCCATGTATCGTTAGTTCTTGGAAATAAATTTTATCGATAAAATGAATATCCGTAACAAAATAATTTTTTATTTAATTATATAAGACGAAGACAAGAGTTGTTTATCGCATCTGCCTACTTTCTTGGGATTCTGTGGGGGCTCCACTTCCCAGGAAGGTCGAAGTGCGGGGGAACACGAACATCGACGATAGGGGAAGAGATTTACTAAATATCTGACGGGCACTCAGCTGTAGATCCTAAACCGGGGTAATACCCTCACATTCCAGAACAAAATCAGGAGTGAGGTCCTCGACCTGACTCTATGCTTGAAACAACTGAGGAGCAAGATAGTGAGCTGGAGGATCTCTGATAAGGAGTCTCTTTGGACCAAAAATATACAAAAATATATTCGTTCTAGATGATCTTGCGGAAACCTTCGAGGAGTGTCTGCGGAGAGCGCTGATTACATCATATGAAAACAATTGCCCTACAAGTACAATGAGATGTAGGGAGGGAGCAGAGTGGTGGAACACCCACCTCGAGAAGCTCCGGAAGAAGACTAGAATATTGAATAAGATATAAGAACCTACAAGCTGAGGGACTAAAGAGGCTTCTGTGAGGATGCTAAAGGCATACTAGAGACCCCAAGGCTTCATAAGATCGTAGCCAAAGATACGGAGGCTCGCTTCGGGCTAGTAAGGCTCGAAAATGGCAAGTTTTCTAAAGAAAGAGAAGAATACTGATACACCCGATAGAAGTTCAGGAATGCTGAGGCTAGGGAAGGGAGAAGGCTTACTCGAATTTCGCCGCAAAGGTCGTGGATATTAGAAAGGTGGAATAGGCCATCGGCTTCTTTTACCCCTTCAAATCACGAGGATTGGATGGCAATTACCCAGTGCTTTTACAGAAGGGCATGGATAGTGTCGTCTTCCCACTGACGAAGCGATATGGGGCGAGTATCGCCTTTGAACATGTGTCACCGGAATAGAAGGGTGGTAGAGTGGACTCAATTCTCAAGCCGGGGAAGGAGAGCTACACCGCTGCTAAGGATTTTAGACGTTGGAGGAGCTGATCGAGAGACATATCAGGAACGAAGAACTCGTAGCTTCTCCACTGCATAGAGGACGGCATGCCTTTCAGGCAGGCTTCTCCACGGGAACTGCGCTCCATGCTGTTGTGACGAAATCGGAGCAGCAATTTGAACAGGGTGGGTATGCTGTGAGAGATTTCTTAGATTCAGAGGTGCCTTCAGCAACACACCTCCAGAAGTCATGTGTCGGGAGGCTTTGAGGTGCAGCGTACCAACCCAGCTCGTAGCTTGGATAGGGAGTATGCTGCATCGGAGGCGTCTCAAAACCAGGTAAGGTGAAGGTCTGGTTAGAGGAGTGGCGCCGCGAGTATGCTAACTGGGGGATTTCTTGTCATCCCTGCTGTGGTGCATTGTAGTCGACGGCCTCCTACGAAGGCTGAATGGAAGCGGGTATTAAACCCAGGGATATGCGGATGACTGTGATCTTAGTAAGAGGGGCTCATCCAGATACCTTGATAAGCCATGAAAGATCAGCACTATTCATCGTAGAGCCCTGGTGGCGATCAACTTGGTTATTTTCACGGGAAAGTACAAATTGCTGAAGGTCGACTCTCCTGCATTCCGTGACGGGAGGCTAATGATATTGGATTCAGGTAAATATTTGGGGATAATCTCAGATAATAAGCTGAGTTGGAGGAAGCTTCTAGAAATGCAATCTAGGAGATTCGTCACGGCGTTTTGGATGAGTAGTAGGGCCTTTGGTCAGACTAGAGTCTAAGATGATAGCTTGGCTCTACTCCGCTGACCTCAAAACGAGATTCTTATATGCGGACGTGGACTAGTGGGCACGGGCAATGCTGAGAACGATGCAGGAGAAACTTCCACGATTGCAAACGATAGTCTCAGGGGATTTATTACATACGGCTCCCAAGGGACATCAATAAAATGCCGATTCTAAGTTTAAGGCAAGAAAATATAGCAGAACGCTTCAATTTTATCAGGGCTTTTGGAGTCGCTATCTCAACCAGGTATATGTGAAAAGCAAATGGTAACCCTTTCCTGCAAGGGCAAATCTTGCACACAGACGGCTCTGGAACAGGAGAGGGGTACGGAGCAGGAATCTACGACAGTGAAGGAAGGAGGAGGGTAGGAGTCCCGCTAAGACGACATGCCACTGCTTTCCAGGTGGAGGTCTCGGCTGTACTCTGCTGCGCTGAGGAACCTATAGGAGAGGAAGTAGCTGGCAGGCAGATCACAATCTGCTCCGATAGCAAGGCGACATTAACTGCAGTTGGAAAACCAGACAAAACATCAGAGCTGGTTGGGGAATGCAAAAAGGTATTGAACCAACTAACAGGAAAAAATAACGTGAACCTCATGTGGGTTCCTGGTTACACTGGAATCAGAGGGAACAAAAAAGCGGACCAGCTGGTGAAGAGTGATGCAGCAAGGTAACACATAGGCCCAGAATCGGTACTTGGGCTAGCGTCTTGTTGCATCGGTATAAACATCAAAGACTGGATTCGGACTAAGGACTGACGCTACTGGGAACAATTTCAGAGCTGCCGACAGGCGGAGCCCATCCTGATCCACTTGTATAGGATGTACAGAGCCAGGAAAATCCTGAGTTTACTCAAGAAAGGCCTAAGGTTAGTAGTTCAGATGCTCACAGGGCATGACCGCTTGAACTATCATAAGCACATGGAACCCGAGGACATACCAACGCAAACAGTCGCTGAAAGCCTGTGCTTCGTTGAGAGGTCACTGGTCAACCACTAGAAGCGACGAATAATGCTGTTGCACAAAGGACTTTATAGCCTGAGCGCCACAGGTGGCCCTATCGAGGCTCCCCGCCCACCTTTAAACTAAACAAACAAAATTAGGAAGAAACTTCTATAATTATTATCCCCATACTATTCAGATATTTATTATTTTGAATTTTCCACACTATAAAGACGCCAAATTTAAACCATGTGATTGGGTTGTCATAGACTGGCACATGCTCTCATCATCATTTTGCAGTTAAATTTCTATAATCACAGCATGCGATATCTTGATTCCTATGAAGGGTAATTTTCCATAATCAAGGGGAGTTTTCTTGTGAAATTGTGTGAAAAAAATTTTAGCTTTTGTTTCCATTATTTGTATTTCCAGACAAACTCTGATTAACTGTGCTGAATTTTTACAACAATATTGGTTTTGAACACTTTGAGGCTATAAAGGACCAAAAGCATGAGGTTTTTCGTGGAGACACCCTACTGAATACTCATCAAAGTTTTTTTGAACTGAATCCAAAATACGATTATAGTGTTCTAATCATTTTGATTAAACCTAAACCATATAGTAAAGTTTTTGCTCTTTATTTTTAATATTGAAATAAATAAATTATAAATTCCAAATGAATTTAAATGAAATATAATAAATATAAATAAATAAATCAATTAAAAAAGTGAAAGAATAGTAAGAATTCACGACTACGAAAAATTTATTTATCTATCATCTTTTGCATTTTGCGGAATTGAAATCTTCAAAACATAAAGTACAGGACATCAAAGATAAGAAATTCAATTTAATTATTATATCGAATATCAAACCACTTCCACAAGTTGTTTCAACAGCTTAATACATCAGTTCATAATTCATTCTGGAACCAAACTTTCCTTTCAAAAGGGATCTAAAAGAAGAGTTTTTCAACAGGTCAACTTTACCAGATTGCCGAAGAGCTTTATGAAACTAGTTTGGACATTAGAGTGCTCGAAAGTTCAACTAATATCCCAGGTTCCCGAAGTGTTAAGGTTATTTTCCGGATTGATTTTGACAATCGTGAATATGTGAGTATATTTCAAATGAATGAATTTGATCTGATATTAAAATTTTTCCTCTTTTTCAATTATTTATTTGGGCCCGTAAATGTCAGAAATAATAGGATCTGCAAGTCCTTTCTAAATATTAATAAAACTTTGTGAAATTATAGTGTTTTATAAGAGACGTTACGTCTTCAGAGGATTCTGAAAATTTTCTGAATTCTGAAAGATACGCCGCGTCGAATTTTCGCGTCACATTTTTGTGAACTATACATATTTCTTGAACCGTGAACTAAATTTCTTGTCAGAGTGGGACATGTTTCATTTCTTCTTGTGGGTAAACAAAAGTTCCTAATAAAACCATCTTCCATTAGAGGAGAAATCGCTGGTGACGCACAGTGGGGGCAAGAGATTCTTTATGTACGACCCTCCTTGAAAACGCGCTGGTTCAAGCACATGAAGTAGGCGGTATGTGGCTGCTTGCAGCCCAGTGACGTTTCCGTATGCGCACTGTGTTGCCAGGCCAATATTAAACTTTACGCCCGCTACACATTCGTTGCACAGGACGAACATGAGGGTGACATCCCATGATTTCAAAATTGCGTTGCATTTTGCATTAAATCGCTAGGCACATCAACCAATGAAATTCTCGTAGTTATCATTTACTAATTCCCTTTTAGGTACATATATCAACCTATATTGCATGCTCTTTTCAAAGAGGGTCGGACACAAAGTATAGTGTGTATCAAGGGCGTACGGCTATTTTGCCCTTTTTATGCCCTTGATACACAGTGTGCTATTTTAGGCAAAAATCACCCGATGGTTAAAAATCCCATAAAGCTGGCCAAAAATCAGAATCTCGATATTTCACTTCGTTCGAGTACGCATATGAGGTTTTTCGGGTCGCTAATTTCAGAAATGAAGTCAAAAATTCAGAGTTAAAAATAGCGGACCCAAAATGGTGGACATTTTTCTAAAATTTGCCATGCATTGACTTGAAAATGAGTAATGGGAGGTGTTTTGGGTCGCTGGTTTCAAAAATCAAGTCAGGATCACTAGTCCACTTTTGAATCTGCATCGCGGATTATGCAATAAACAAACCAAAAATGTTATTTATTATCCATCTTTTTGGTATTCATTGACTTTATAAATTTTTGTTAATAATTATTAATTCATTTTCAACATTTAACTTTTTCTATAAAAAAACTTTGTTCCACTGATATATATTCGAAAATATGGAAAAGTTTAAATTTCTGCAATAAACAAACCGAAGGTCTTATATTATATTTATCTTTTTATTATATATTCAATTTTTTTTTATAAGTATTAAGTCATCTT
>WSXT02089670.1:0-11754 GCA_011762715.2 Neuroterus valhalla
TGATTAGTTATAAGATTATATGATGTCTACGTGAAGAATACACGATACGGATTTATACGGATTTTTTCGCGTCTACCCCCACCCCTCCACTATAGTAATATACGGATTTATAGCGCCAGCGACGCGGCAACACAGATCGTACCCCTTTCTCTTTGGCTTTTTCTCCACGTCTGCCAGCATTATACAGCATCATTTTTATGATGTGTGCTGTTTGATTGGTAAATAGAATTTGGTCCTTTACTGAGTAGTACGAGTATTTTGCGAATTTCTTGGGAGGCTAGAACTGATCTATTTGGACGAGGCAACTAACACAATTTAGATATAACTTCACTTCAGGTGAGCTCGTCCAATCTTACAAATCTAATCTGCTGGTTCGTCTTCAAGATCAATAAGGTAGATGGTAAAAGTACGCATTTGCGAATTGATGACTCCTGATATTCACAAACGCAGTAAATGTACAAATTCTTTTAAAAATACATAAAAAAGTTTCACGAATTTATCATGTTCATTTTGAAAAAAGCGTTGTGTCCTCAATTCTTATTGTTATCCAAGATGACTGATGCAAACTTGTTCTCTGGAGCAAGTGCTCTGTTGCAGAGTCTTGCAAACACAGGAAAATTTTGGCTCCATCCTGCTGCTTGGCGAACAACTTCGATGCCTACTCTTCTTCTGGCTACTGCCGAAGTAGTGTCATGTGTCGTTCTGTGAGCTGAGGACTTGTCAGCGACTAATCGACTGAGTAGTAGCCTCGTGATGAGGCTTCTTGGATGTAATAAAGAGCTTTTTACATGATCCTCTTACATTACCTGTCTTTTGCGAAGTAAGCTTCTGAGCCAGGAAAATGCTGGAGGGGTCTCTAGTTTTTTTTTTTATTGAAATAATTCATAACCCAAAAACAGGAATATTCCTGATGACTGGCTTACGATATATCACATTTTAGATTCGTTTCGATGAAACTCAAATTTATCATTCCTTGGGAAATCTATAGTATAGTTATACACATTACACACAGGTGTCGAATAATGTGTCTGGTACAAAAGTTTCTCTGAACGATTCTTTTGAGTCTGGTAAATTATGTGCTTTACTTATTTGATTATTAAAAAATACAGTTTTAGTTTGTTTGTGAATTCACGCAGCGTTTCGCTTTCTCGAATTTCTCCAGGCATATTGTTAAATACATGTATACTGCTATATACAGCTATGTTTTGGCCTAGATTTGTTCTATAATACTGTTTTCTCAGTTCTCCCGTACATCTTGTCTTATAATTATGAACATTGGCTTCGATTTCAATTTCATTTTCAGTCTTTAAGATCTTTTGCCATCTTGAATATAAGTTTTGATCTTTCGATGTCTCGAAGAGGAAAATAACAGGCACTTTAATTTTTTTGTATAACTCAATAGTCGGGAAATCTGGTGGTAGGTTAAATATTGATTTTAAAGCTTTATTCTGTAGTCTTTGTGTTTTTGTATCAGTTGCTCTGACGCCGTTGCCCAAGATATTATTACATACCTAAAATGTGATTCAATAAAAGCATGGTCTATTATATATTTATTTTTCTCGTTTACTATTTCTGAAAATCTTCTCATCACACTGATCCAAGGGATCATTTTTCCGACAATCGACTGTATATGTTTTTTTCACTTGAGTTTATTATCAATAATAATGCCCAAATATTTGTACTCTTCGACTTCACTTATTGTTACGCTTCCTATTTTAATTTGCATTGTTGCCTTTCGTATGTTGGTTAGTGCAAAAGCGACGTAAACAATTTTTTTTCGTTTATCAGCAATTTTTCATGTTTAAGCCATTTACAATAATTTATTATGTCTTGAATAATCATTCGTTCTGCTTTCTTAAATCCTTAATCCCATACACAAGTACCGTATCATCTGCATACATGAATATTTTCATATTTAAACCTATCAGTGAAAGGCTCTCCACATACAGTTAATACAGAAGTGGTCCAAGAACAGATTCCTTGGGCACTCCTGTTTTTACTCGCAATTCTCTACTCTTAGTTCTGTTTACATACACATATTGTTTCCTATTATCAAGATAAGTTTTCATTATATTCAAAGCTGTATCTTTGATACCCATTGAGTCTAGTTTTCAAATAAGAATTGAATGGCTAATTGTATCAAAAGCTTTTTTTTAAGTCTATAAATACTGCAGTAAAAATTTCTTTTTTATCAATTCTTTCAAGAATATACTCTGTAAAATCTGTCATTGCTGCCTGTGTACTACTATTTTCTTGAGAACCATATTGAGTGTCACTAATGCATTTATTTTTCTTGACGTATCTAAGAAGTCGTATTTTCATTGCTTTTTCGTAAACTTTTGAGAAAACACTCAACAGTATTATTGGCCTATAATTGTTTTTTTCATTTTCGATCCAGTTTTGTATATAAAAATAATTTTGCTAATTTTCAATATACTGGGGAAATGCCCTTATTCAAAATCTTTGTTTGAAATTTTTAGCAGAGTGTGTTTCATTACGGGATCCAAAAATATGGATTCATTTGTAGTTATATTATCATCACCTGCCGCAGCACTCTTTTTTAAGTTACTAACAATCTCATCTAGTTCTATACTACTTAAGATGTAAACTCTGTCATGTTTGTTTCCTGTTCTACTTCTGGAAAAATTATTTTACTGTCTATAACTTTTTCTTGTAATTCCCTCGCTACATTTTGGAAATATTTGTTCATTTCATCCGCTATTTCAGTTGGCTCGCTTACTTCTGTTTCTAAAACCTTCAGTCTGTTAATCTCCTTTTCCTTTTTTCTATCAGAGCTAAGCATATTATTTATTGCTATCTAAGTTTTTCTCGGATTACCCTGCGCTTTCTTGATAGACTCATTTGCTTCATTTTTTGCAATTTTTTTAATTCCTTCATTCACTTTATTCTTCAATTTTTTGAAACAATTTGTGAGTATTTTATTTCTCGGATTTTTTTCTGTTTAACATATAGCTGATCCCTTTCCTTCATAAGTTGATTCAGTTCCTTCGGATATGTAACATTCTTAATTATGGTTTTCTTCGCCATTTGAGATTCTTCTTGTTTGAGGTTTTATATTAACTTAATAAGTTTTTGTACATCATCTATTTCTTTATTTTCACATTTTGTTTGCAATTCGTTCTTGACTTTTTTGATATCAACGTTTTTGAAATAAATAACTTCTTTCTTTTTGTTTTCATTTTTCATAGAAAGCAAATCAAATTTTAGAATTTCATGATCTGAAAGCGCAGAGTCTTCCAAGAATACTTTACATTCAAGTCCACTAACAATCACATGATCAATTAAAGTTGCAGAGCTTTTAGTGACTCTGGTAGCCTCCGTTTTATTTAGACTGTTAGCTATTAAATAACCATTTGAATTTATAGTATTGGTATAATCCTTAACTAGATCTGAGTCTCTATTCAACAGATTTATATTTATATCACTACATATTACAGCTTCTCCTCTTATCGATTCTAATAAGTCATTTAATTTTTTTTGGAAAAGTTCAACACTGGCCGATGGTTGTCTATGGACTGCACCTATCAATAGATTTTCCCACTTATTTCATCATTGCTATATTGCAAGCACTGCTTGAATTTGATATATTTTGCTAATAACAGTCAAATTTAATACTTTCCACAATGCAAATTGCTACACTACCTGCTCTTGTATCTCTGCAATCATTTATTGCCTCATAGTTTTCAAAATTGTAAAACCTAGCTTCATTTTTGTACAACCAAGCCTCAGTGAGAATGACTATATCTATATCAGTATCTTTTTTTTCTTATATTATTTTAAGCTCATTGTAGGAATTTCTAACACTCCTTATGTTTAAACACATTACCTTTAGTCTTGTATCCATTGTATTTATATTTAATTGTCCTAGTTAACTAGCTTCTTCGTCACTTTCATTTCTTTATCCTACCTTCATTCTTCTATTTTTCTTCTAGTAGTTGGATTACTCCCTCATCCTTTATCTAAATCCGATTATCTCCTTCATTTCTTCTCACGTACATCCTTCCGTTACTAAACCATGTGAATTTACAGAATCCGTCCCTTTGCAGAAGCCGTGCCAGTTGAGATAATTTCTGATTATAGAGAGTCATATCCTCGTTGAAGTATATTTTAGAATTCAAATTATCACCAATTTTGCAAGCTCCAAGATTAAGGGAACCAATTTCTCTCCGTCTCTTTAGTATTTCGTCTTTTACCTCTTTTCTTCCTAACGAAAGTAGTATCGGCCCTTCTCCTTTGCTGCTTTTCACTCTGTAGCAAGCTGCAACATCATTTTCATGTAGGTTATAACCCATCCCTTTTATTACTTTTGTCACAGTTTTTTTTGCAGATTCTTCATCTCGGCTCGGTATTCCAGAGATAACTGAATTGTTACTCTTCTCGTTTTTATCTCTTTTACTTTGTTTTTGCTTCGAAAATTCCACATCCATTGTAAGCCTTTTATTTTCTTCCTTAAGGTTATTTATTTGCTGCGTTTGTTTCTCACTAGTTTGTTTCACTACTTCATAGGCTTTTGACATAAAATCCAGTGACTTCTGTACTTCTTCCAGACTGATGCCAGTGCTCTTCTGTGAATCAGCTATCCTTTTCTGAATGTCCGCAAATTTTTTTTCGAGGTATGCTTCCATTAAGGGATACATTTTTCCCAGTGCACTTCTCTTCGGTTTCCACGTATCGTCTTCTGCAGTATTCTTGGATGCTTTTTTACAACTGCACTTCTCTATTTCGGGTTTTTTGACTAGAGGGATTTTATATCTCTTTCCACAGCTTGGTTGATATGTTGCACCACAGTATGCACAATAATCTATTTGCCTAGATACTGTTCCTGGACACCCTGTACATTTAATGTTTTTGTCACCTTTTTCAGGAGTTACTCCTGGATCTGACTTGCTTCGCGTTCTTTTTTCCTCATGCACTTTGAGCATACTTAGTAACGTAATGATACCGTAATGCAGTTCAGCACGTGCAGGCAGGACGCTTGTGCGATGTGTACACTTTAATATTGTAATCACTAATTATATTATATTATTTGCACTTATCATCACGTTTCATTGTTTTCATCCCACTTTTTAGCAGTTTTTGTAATTTTCAAACCTTTTACTTCTACAAAATAGTGCTTATTTTGCAAAATCGTACCAGCTCACATAAACACGTCACGACGCTAGCGAAACCATTTACCACTAAGGCCTTTTTTTCACTAAGGCCTTCTAGTAATATTGCTTTGTTGGAATGTAAAGTTGATAAGTGCTGAAGCACTATTCGGGGGTCCCATGTAGTTGAGTACCCCAGTTTTTGTGTTTTAAGATTTGCTACCATCCTAAAAAATCTGGGTAATTAAGTATTACGCCTAAACTCGTTGCCACATATAAAAGAGATTGCTTACCTGCAGCCACTTAGAGTGCTGCAGGAGACCGTGTGGTTTAGTACCTCTGTGAAGAACTGCAATATTGCTGATTTTGGACTGTTGAAAAGTGGAGTCTTATTTCTCTCACTGAACTCCCACCATAATTGTATGCGATTGTTGTGTGGGTCAAGACGACACTGCCACTACACATTCTGCATTGTTTATTAGGATTTTGTGCAATGTTTGTAGAATCAGGCAAAATGGGGAAAATTCATAGGTGTAGAAGTCGGACAAGTCCATCTTGGAAGCGTCTATCGCAATGGTGTAAGGATCTCTGTGCCATGAAACGTATCCCAAGCATTTTTTATTTATTCTCGACGCGAATAATTCGATTCCAAATTCAACAAACTTCTCACAGATTTTTTCGAATGTCCAGTCTGCCAGTTCGAATTTAGTTACTTGGGATTAAATTCTTAACTGCATATCAGTTTTTTTTGTTTTCTTCTTATCTTATGTGAGAAGCGTGAATCCATATTTTCTGCTATTCGCAGCATGCTCATATTTTTCTGTCGATTTGGGTTAGTTCTGAGTACTGAATACCAATAAGGCTATTGACATAAGATATAGCCGTTGTATTGTCCATACGAAGTAAGATTTCTCAGTCTCGGAGGTCTTTAGCATAATGAGGCAGCGAAATAATCATATTGTGAAACTAATCTGTCTGGGTTAGAAATCGACCTTTGTAGGCCTCAAAGTTGACTCTTTTGTATAGAAATCCAATTACCTTCGAAAGTTTATTCATTTTATTACAAGTCAATTAACTTTTTAGGGCTTTATTCTTTCGGAGTTTCTTCTGGGCTCCAAGTATACAAAAGCTATCTAATTTTGCACTTTTTCTCAAATCAGGTACAGAGTTGCAGCAGAACAACATTCTTTCACGTGGTCAGCATTACGAAAATTTTGGTCCTTCATCACCTTTCAGCATTGGTGTTTTTCGACCACCCCAACATGCTCTTCGTCCAAGAATTCATGCTAATCATGTTTTTACGGGATTAGAACAGAATATTCGCCAAGATTTTCGAAGTGGCTTCTTTTTTGATACACGAAGCAAGCAAGCTATTCGTTCACAACCTCAACCCAAGGTTTATCGACGACCCCAAATGATAGGAGTGATACGTCTTCTACCCAGTCAACCTCTACGTCCTCAGCCTCATCCTGAAACACAAGTCGTGCACCTGCCTGGTGGCTCTATTGCTGCAGCAGTTCCTGTACCTCTAAAAAACTAGATTTAATGACTAACGAATGTGAATTTATTTGTGAATCAAATCATTTTACTGAATAAAAACGTATGCTCTACAAACTACTCTTTCTTCATGGTATTCGAACTGATCTCAGTAATATATTGCTCATATTGACTATTGACGCAAGAATGGCCCGATACTTGCAATCAATGGTTCTGGGATCATTGCACAGTGAGCTGCCAGTCTAAGACAAGTAGCTAATACTTTTTTTTTTGGAAGGAGGGGAAATCTTGCATCAGGCACCCAACCTAGCAATCGTCTAAAGTGAGTAGGCAATTCTTAGGTTGAGTAGTGTCAGATTCCTACTGAAAAGAATCCCTCCCTCATTGCAAACCCATTTCCCCAGAACCGCTTTCGTCTCACTTCAGGGTAATGTGAGTAAGACCCATACGACGTGCTTCGGCGTCCTTCTTGTTCATGGCTGCTTGCCCTTGCTCCTGTTTATAATCCTACCAAGATGTACGCATCCTCCTCAGTAGTACGACAGTGTCGCGCAATGGGATCGTCGGCCTTCGAGATCTTGGCAGGGGTCTACATGGCAGTACCTCGAGGTCTTACTCCTTATGCCCCCTCTCATTACACCTTGCACCTCATGGTTTCCGGAAGATGGTCGGCGACGCAGAGGTAACAAGTGCGGTGTACTTGCGCACTTTGCCGACCTGTGTCCCTCTTTGACGCATCTCCAGAAACATGTCTTTCTGTCGGTAACGGTGCAAGCCGCTGCCATATGGCCGTAGCCATGACAGTGGTAGCATCGGGTCACCTGCACCTCCTTCCACACACGATAGGACACCCATCGAACTTTGAGGTACCCGGCGCGTATAAGCCTTGTTGCCTTCTCTTTGCTGAGCTCAACAAAGGCCTTCAGGTGACCCCTGAAGGCCATTCTCATTAAGCTCACCCTAACCTCGACACCTCTCATTTGAGCACCGAAGTGCTTTTCAATCGCTTCTACGATCTCACTCCTTTCTACAAATGTGTCGGGGTGAAGTGCTTCAACCTTCACACGAGGGACAAGTTCGCAAACTTTAGCCCCTTCACCAACAATCGCCTCCTTGATGGCAGCAGACAGTTTGGATAGCCCTCTGCCTAACTCCCTACTTCAATGAGAATATCTTCATCCTTTGTTTTCCGAACACATTTGTTCTTTACTCCTAGGTTGTCCCGTTCCATCGTCCTCTTGAGGTTCCTGAGGACCTGAGCGTGGCTCGTTTCCTCAGACGGCTTTATCAAAACCGCCTCGGAGTGAGCCCGTCCCTGGCCCTCCTTCATCTTCCTCGTCTCCTTATTTTCCACCACTGGTGGTTTCTCCATCATTGAGCTCGAGGCCACATGTGGAGGTACCTGCCATCGAGTCTTTGCCTTCTTGAGCGCTGGCCTCTTCGCGCTCGAGTTTGGGGGACTTGCGGTGGGTTCTCTTTGTCTCTTCCCTTGTGTTGAGGCGAGTGTTCTCCCGGCGTCTTTTTTTTGTCTGTTTCCCCACAGATTTATCCTCACCCTTCTTGGCAGCCTTCCGAGCCACCTGAAGTTTCTTGGCGGTTATTACTCCCACTTGTGTCGCTATATATCTTGCGTTGTCATTGCTGTGCAGCAAGGATTTCCGCACATCGTAGATCTTTTTTTGTGCCTTCTCTAGTCCGTGCCTTATAGGAAGGAACATGTTTGCCTTTGTCCTGCAAAAATTTTGCATTTCCTTGATGACATCTTCCAAATCTGCAATTGCCTGCATTCCCTTTCTTTATGCTCCTTCATATTTTGAAGATTGATGCACGAGTAAGAAATGTCTTTCACCACATCTTCCATAATCTCTATTTCTCCGCCAAAAATTTGCTCGCTCAAGCTCCTCTCTAGCAGCTCTGCCTCCATAACGTTCCTTTTGTCCTCCCCAAAATCCTTGGTATCGGCACTGGCCGCCGGGACTTGCACCCGAATGGAACCGGCGGAGAGATTTTTCCTCCCTTAAAGTATTTCGTTTTTTAGAAACCTTTTCATATTTGACTTCATCTTTGATTAGGTTTTCTGCCCCTAGCCAATTCTTGTCTAGGGTCCCATAAGATTAGATAATAAGTATCGATGTACGTTTTAATGTATTTAATTTCTAAACTATATTCAGAATGAAGAGTAGTATTCAACGAACATGTAAGATTCTCTCTTTCGTCCCCTAAGAATCCTTATCTTATCTGACATTTGCCATCAATCACAGCTTTATTTTTTTTCAACTGCAAACGATGTTGCTGATCAACGAACAAACCACATATGAATCAAAACTTATTTCGATTATCACACATTTCTTTTTCGCAAAATTAGACTAAGCACTGAAACTTTTACTGATGCTGTATGCCGGGAAATATTCTTTTTTTGGTTAGTAAAGGTACAGTGAGGACACCGTGATTACAGAAAAAACAGACCAGAAAATTGATTGTGTGCAATTTCGAGTGGGTAACGTTTAATTTTTTAGCATCGAAACAAAAGAAAGTACAATAAGTTGCCATAGTGACTGTACCCTGTGTGACGCGCCCCGATTTAAATTTGACGACAGCCACGTTCATGCAAATTTACCAAAAAATTCTTAAAATCTTAAAATGCACACAACTCCGTCAATTTTCATAGAACTTGATTCAAGAATAGCTCATTCAACTCGGAATGATATTTACTTTTCAAATCTCCTATTTAAAAAAATCTCCAAGATCGAATAATATCGTGAAAATATCGTCAAAGTTGGAAAAATGTAAAAAAATTCGAAAAATCGCAAACACTTTCAACTACAGTCTTGTCAGTTTTTATTTCGACAAAATGCACAATAGATAGTCAAAAAGGTCTGCATTTCAGCTTTCAAACTAAAAAAAAAGTTGTAAATCGAATACAAATTAGATTCGGCACTCCTCGTTCTCAACAATAGACTCTATTTCCCTTGGAGCATTCGGCAGGGCAGAATCGCGGCCGACGCCATAAGAATGACAAAGATGGTGGTGAAGAACTCTTAAGGTAACATTGTGTCTGTATAGATACGTCGTTTCTGCTTGAGAAGCGCAATTCGATAGTATATGCCATAGGTGCTCAGGGAGTTTCAGAGACGCCCTGCACCTATCACTGGAAACCTCTTGACGTAATATACTTCTATGGTATGCTAAGGTAGAAATTACACCGTCCTGACACGCGAAAATAAAACTCTCTGTTTATGAATTTAGTCCAGATGATTTGAGGAAAGCAAACGTTGACTCATGTGACAAGGATTGTTCTTTTACAATTTTGTAAAAGTTTCCGTGCATCACCTTATCTTCATGTTGTTTTAAGTGCTGTGGTTTCTTCACCTCTGCTTTGAGAAGTGAGTCATCTTGATGGAGTAATGCACTATCCTCACTTCTGATGTTAAGGTTCAGGCCAAGGGTTTCAGCTGCCTGCTTGCGGCTTTGTAAAGGGAAGCTTTTTCCCCACTCATTTCGTGATTCCTGACCATTGCCAGGAGAGGATCTCTACCGTTCCCGATGATATGAACAGTTCTAAGAATGATTCGGTTGTAAAGGCATTGAAGATTCAGAAGTCCGCGGCTGCCTTCACGGCGTGCGATGTACAAGCGCGGAACGGACAAGTTGATATGCAAGCTTTTATTCATATGCATTATCTTGAGCGTAGTGATATCGAGGGCCTTGAGCTCGCTCCCCGTCTATGGAATCACTCCAAACGAATAGAGTAAAACTGGGACGGCAAGCATGTTAGTCGCAGATATCTTGTTCAATAACAGAAGGTTGGGCGACCAAATCCGTGAGAGCAGGTGTTTGTATCTGCTTTGGAGAACCTCCTTTACTGATGTTGTATCCTGGATGCGGCTCTGAGGCACACCCAGGTATTTGTAGGTCTTTTCAGCGCTTAGGTGTCTTATAGCACTTCGGTCAACAAGCTCAGGGTCCTTTTCTATACCTGCAATCCGTCCGCGTTTCAGATGAATCTTGGCACACTTATCCAATCCAAAGGTCATACCGATTTCTCGTGTGTACCTCCCGACGATACTAAGAGCATCTTCAAAATGTTCTTTTTCAGAAGCATAGATCTTCAAGTCATTCATATAAAATATATGAGTGACCTTATGCTCACGCACATTAGTACTGCCACACAGGTATCCACGAGAATCACGGAGTGCGAGGGATAGAGGCAATAGTGTGATGCAGAAGAGGAGATGGCTCATTGTGTCACCCTGAAAGACACCTCTCTGGAAAGTGACACTGTTGGTAGTCACGCGATGTTTTCCAGAAGTGATAGTGAATCTAGTTTTCCAAAAGGGGCATTATCTCTCAATGCATCCTGCTATATCTGAATGAATCTTCAAGCTTTTCAATAGACAGATGATAAGTCGGTGGAAAGTTGGATCAAAAGCTTTCTATTGATCAATCCAGGCCATCGATATATTGCGTTTGCGGTTCGCAGCATCTTTGCATCTTTCCTTGGGTTGGACAAGTGGCCTTTCTTCGTTAGGGATACGGTGCGTCCTAACACAAGCCACTGCTGAATAGAAATCTCCGACTTTGAAAATGAGGTAAAGATGCGGGCCAGATGTTGTTGTGAAGGAGTGAACTTTTTCCACCAAAAGCTTTTAATACAATCTGGATAGGCAGCGGAGAAGTGCTTCGTACCCCTTAATACTTTCTCTACCTCGTCAGCAGTGATTGGTGGGCATCCCCTCTCGGGTATCATTAGGTTATTTCACAGCTCCTTGAAACGTGTGATGATCCCCGTGTCTCCATTCAATACATATTTTACTTCGTAAATTTTCCTCCAAACTGCCTCGACTTCTTCGGACAACGGTAGGTTTTTGACAAAAACAGGCGGATCGCTCAAGAGGTACGATGGGTCAGCGAGAAACTTTTGATTCACCCTGGCCCATCCCTTTCTCTTTTTGATTCTCCTCCTTGCAATAGAAAGTACTCGTATTTTGTCAACAATATGCTGTTTGATGGTCATCAGCTTTGACATTTCAATGTGAGATGACGGATCCTCATTTCATGAGCGATCTTTCGGGCCCTTGCCGTAAAAGGCTTACCAGATTTTATGTAGTCAATCACACACTGCATACGAGACGCGTTTTGTCTTGCCCAG